>CM030751.1:119066188-119079387 GCA_018104995.1 Cairina moschata | reverse complement strand
CCACAGCCACCACCATGTCCCTACAGCCACTGGCACCACCACATCCCCACCACCACCACCATGTCCCCACAGCCACCACTGCCTGTGGTGGCCATGCCAACTTCCCCATGCAGCCCCTGCTGCCCCCTAAGCCCACCTATCACTAACCTTCCTGTNGGCTGAGGGCCGGTGCCCAGCCCCTCCCCGCACCCTTGGGTGCTGCTCTGGGGGTGCCGGGGAGGCAGCGACCACCCCTTGGGGCGAGGTGGCCCCAGTGCAGGGACAGAGCCCCCAGAGCACCCCCGGGCCGGAGCAGGGCCCTCACGCAGGGAGGCAGAAAGCCACCAACCCGCTCGGCCAGCTAAAAATACGTCCCGGGGAGGGTTTGATTGCAGGGTCCGAGGCCCCCGCAGACACAAATCAGCCGGAGCCATGGGCTGATGAGGCGAGGGGAGGCAGCAAGGTGCCGGCACCGGGCACGTTCCCGGCATGCGGCCGTGCCACCCTCACCACTGCCACCGCTGTGCCACTGTCCCCGTCCCCCTGCCCTCCCGGCACCCCCAAATAAACCGAATCCTTGGGGTGCAGCCGGGGGCACGGCTGGCCTGGGGAGCTCCCCGGCAGGACACGCCGTCCCCTCTGCCACGGCCACACGTGGCTGTCCCCGTCCCCTGGCAGCGCACCGCGGCCACCAGCACCGAGTGACAGCGGGCGCAGGGCAGGCGGGCGGCGTGGTTTGTCAGCCCAGCTGCGAGATCAAGGGCGGGCGGGCGGACCCAGCTTGAACGCATTTCAGGCCTTCTCCCCGTAATGAAAAGAAAACGCTTCGTCTTATTAGAAAAATAAAGGAATTCGGCACGGCTCGGCTCAGCATTGTTTGAGAGTGAGGAACCACTGAAAAGGAGTATGTTGATTTTTTTTTTTTTTTTTTTAGCGTTTTTTCCCCCAATTATTTTTGGCCGACGAGCGATTCTGGCTGACCTGAATCTGAAATGTTTTTGGCGAGCGAACCGTGCTGAGGAAAATGTGTGCTGCATCCCCCGGCCTGTGCCGAGCCCTGCGCTGGGCCGTGCGGGGCGAGACGGGGCAGCACCGGCACGGCGTCCCCACGTCCCCACGTCCCCACGTCCCCACGTCCCCAGCCCCATTTTCCTGGGCTGAGCTTGGCGCAGAGCGAAGCAGCAGCGAGGGGCTGTGTGCGTGGCCCCGGCCGTGGCCGTGGTGCCGCAGGCTGCAGTGCTGCTCGTGGCCAGCGTGCGGCTGCACCGGGGCTGTGCCGCGCCGCCCTGCGGCTGCGGGAACCGCCCGCGTCCCTGCGTCCCCTGCATCCCTGTGTCCCCCTGCCCCGCAGCAGGGCAGCAGACCCTGAACCAGGCCACGTATTCGGGTGGAAATCCCTGGGGCGCAGGTCCCAGCTGGGACCCCCCCGGACACCCTCATGGCCCTCAGCTGTGCCCTGACCTTGCGGTGCCTGCGCTGTGCCATGCACCCCATGGGGACCTTGCGGCCACAACAGCCATGCCATGCACCCCACGGGGACCCTGTGGCCGTGCCTTGCACCCCAAGGCAATGCCCTGGCCATGCCACCTGTGTCCTGCACCCCATGGGGACCTCACGGCCATGCCTTGGGCCCCGTGGGGATGTCCTGGCTGTGCCAGCCACGTCCCATGCCCCTTGGGGACAAACCGGCTGCACCTTGCAGCCCGTGGGGACACGGTGGCCCTGCCGGCCATGCCCTGAGCACGGTGCCCCACGGGGACAAGCCAGCCGTGCCGGCCACCCCCGCGCGGTGCCTGCTATGAATGGTGCTGCGGTGGCCGAGGGGACCTGTTGCCAGGGAGACCCGCTGGCAGCGAGGGACGGCGCAGAGGGGGGGCGATGGGGACATGGAGGGGACCAGCGCCATGGTGGGGGCTGGGGGCTGCGCCCACCCAAGGGGGCTCTCTCTGCGGACCCCAAAGAACCAGGGGACCCAGGGGCTGTGGGGGTGACGGTGTCCCCCTGCCCCACGCACAGCCATCACGCAGAGCATCCCTGCTGCTGGCACGGGGACGGGCGGGGGTCTCCCACATCCAATGGCCCCCCAAGACCCAGCCCAGGTCCCCCAAAAGCCACAGTGCCGCGACCCGCCGCGTGTGGAGCCTCGTCCTGCTCCTCGGGGTCCCCTCTCCCCGGTGGCCGCAGCCCCGCAGCAGGGTGGCACCGCGGCTCCTGGCTCCCGTGCAGCCAGGGGCTCCCGCGCAGCCCCCTCGCAGCCCCCCTGCGCCGCCCTCGGCTTTTATTATTTTAATTGCGTCACGGCTCTCGCTGGTTCCCCTGGAAACCGGGAGAAAAGGCCGGTCCCCGCGGGGAGGAGGAGGAGGAGGAGGAGGAGGAGAAGGGCCCCGCTCTGCGCCCAGTGCGGGCGGCTGCGCACACACAGCCCCGTCCCCGTCCCCGGGACCACCGCGTTCCGCAGGGCCCTGCTGGGGGCGGTGGTCCCACGGGAGCCCCTCGCCACTGGCCAGGTGCCCGGTGGCATCTACCAGCACCGGCAGCCTGCCTGGGGCTCTGCGCCACACCAGTGCTCCCAGTGAGCAACTGGGAAGGGCTCGCAGAACAGCCCCCGGCACCCGCTCCCACGCCGCGGCACCGGTGCCGGCGTCGCCCCGGCCGTGTCTCCTTACCTCCCGCTTCCAGCGGGCCAGCCACTCGTCCCGCTTCCTCTTGCTGATGTAGTAGGGGTCCCCGGCCTGGAAGGTGTGCCGCTGCATGGGCCGCTGCCGCAGGCTCGACTCCCAGCCCAGCCCGCCGCGCAGCCGCCCGCGGGAGCCCTGTGAGACAGCGGGGAGAGGGAGAGGAGGATGAAGGCTGCGGCTCTGCGGGGACACAGGGTGGGCGGCATCACGGGGGGCTGCGGGGGGCACTACGGGGGCTGTGGGGGGCACTATGGGGGCTGTAGGGGGCATTACTGGGGGCTGCGGGGGAAATTACGGGGGGATTTGGGGGCATTGTGCTGCGCCCACCAGCACTGGCTGGGGAGGTGGCGCTCCCCAGCTGGGTGCATGCACAAACACACACACGTCTGTGCACACACTCCTATGTGCACACACACACGCTCACACGTGCACCCGCACGCCCCTGGCCCGTGCCCACACCCAGCAGCGGGTGCAGCAGTGCTGGCACCGCGCCTTGCACCACGCTGGGCACCTCTGGCGCTGTCCCGGGGGTGTTTCAGGGCCCAGCCCGGGTGGAGCCCCCTGGGACACCGCGGGCACAGCCCCCGGACACTGCTCAGCACCGCTCAGTGTGGTCCCGTGCCCTATGGGTTCGGGGTGCAGGGCCCCATCCAGCCTCAGGGCTCTGCTGTGTCTCCTTCGGGTGTCTCGGTGCCCGGGCAATACTTGCCTCCATTTTCAGGGTGTCGAAGTTGTTTTCCTCCTTCTCTTCCTTGCCTGCACACAGAACAGAGAGCAGCCATCAGCTCGGTGCCACGGGGCAGGGACGCAGGCCCCACGGCGGGGGGGAAAAGGGCCCCGGCTGGGGGCAGCCCTGGCCACGGGGGGGGCCCCATCGCGGCGAGCGGCCCCGGGGCTCCCGCGCCCCCTCCCCACGCCCGTGCCGGGGGCCGCGGCAGGACCCGGGGGCAGCTCCGGGGCGGGCAGGGGAAGCGGAGCCCGGCCGGCTTCCTGTGCTATCAGCCCATCTCGCGCGCTGCAGGTACTCGCAAGCCGCTGCCGGGAAAGCAGCTAAAAATAACCCGACCGTTTCTGGGGCTGCAAACCTTCGCTGCGCTCGAAGCCACCGAGTGACGAGGCCGCGGGGAAGGTGGAGGGGGGGGGGAGCAGGGCTCCAGTGTGTGTGCACGCCGGGGCACCCACCCACGCCACGCCGCGCCGGCAGCTGCTGCGCACACAGAGCCTCGTCCCCGGCTGCCGGCCACCCCACGGGACCCCCGTCCTGCGTCCAGGGACCCCCTCGCCGGCCCCTCCATGGGGCGGTGACACCAGGCAGGCACGGCGGCGCCCCGTGCACCCCGGGGTGCCCCCCGGCACCGCGTCCCTCCGGGTCCTTGGACGCAGCCCCTCCGGACGCCCACCCACACCGGACGCCGGGAGAGGCAGGCGGATGCCGGGGCGGCGGTGGCTGCGAGCCAGGCGGCTCTGCCAAGGCACGTCCTCCCCTGCCCCAGAGGTGCTGGGAACCCGAAATCCGTGGGGCAGCCAGGCCCTGGCAGGAGCAGGAGCACAGCTGAGCCCTGCGCTGGGTGCGGGGGGCGGTGGGGGGCAGGAGCTCCCTGGCTGCGTGCCGGGGGTGGCACAGGGGGACATGGCACGGGGGCACCTTTCCTCAGGGGAACCTTTCCTCTGCCAGGGGACACGGGGAGCGACCGGGGTGGGGTGGCACAGAGAGCACGGGGCAAGCAAGCAGGGTTGGAGGGACCAAGAAGCAGAAGAGGACATGGCAGGAGCCGAGTGTGTCGCTGCAAGGCGGCGAGGCAGCCGCTAGCCACGGCGCAGAGAGGTGCTGGGCACCTGCCTCCAGGTGAGACCCGCAGAGCCCGCGGCTGCTGGGGGCTCCCTGGACACTGGCAGCCCTGGAGGAGACCCGAAAGCCCCGGGCAGAATCGGTGCCTGAGTCCTGAGCCTGAGGGAGGAGCTGGACCTGGCACCGGGCACGTTTTGGTGGGGGCAGTGGCAGGGAAGCCCCCCCGGGCGGTCTGAATGCGCCCGCCTGGCAGAGCTGCAGCCGCTGCGCCCCCGGGTGCTCGCTGCGAAGGAGCAGAATGTGCAAGAAGTCGAGGGGCAGACCACGGCGGGTATGAAAGGGCTCTTTAATGCAGAGGGAGAAGTGCCGAACATGAGCCCTTGGCCGGGAGATGAAACCCGACCGCTGCCGCTGGCACCGCAGCGCGCCTCGCCGAGGGTGACTCACGGGCTGGCCCTCGCCCCCGGTGCAGGGGGGTCTCCATCGCTCCCAGGCCTCCCCGCCATCCCGCAGGCCTGGCCAAGATGTTGTCTCAGCCCGGGATGTGCAGGGGGGGTCCCCTGAGGGCTCTGCAGGTGGTGTGGAGCCGGGGCAGTGGCGCAGGGCAGGACCGCGGGCTGTCCCCGTGCCGTGCCCGGGTGCCACGCTGGGGCTGCTGCTGGTGCGAGGCGGGTGCTGGCCCCAGGCGGCTCGGCACGGGGCCAGCCCCACGCCAGGAGTCTCCCTTTGCTCCACCAGCAGCCCGGCTGCTCCTCTCCCTCAGATGGCTGCTCTGGGCCTCGTGACTGCAGCATCATCTGCCTCGCTCAGCTCCGTCCCCGGCCCTGCCACCCCCCTGGGACAGCGGTGCCCAACTCTAACCCTGTCCCTCCGCACAGCGGCTGTGGGGTCGGTGCATCCCGTCCCACCTCTCCACCCCGTTATCAGGCCCTTCCCCACGGGACGGATGGAGCTGGGCACAGCTCTGCTGCCGGGGCGAGCGGTGCCGCTCCCTCCTGTAACCAGACACGGAGAGGAGGGGAGAAGCCTCCCTGGGGCAAAGCAGCGCTGCCGGGGCCCGGAGCCAGCTCCAGAACCGGAGCAGCCCCGGGCAGGGCCGGTCCCCGTGGGGCCCCGCAGGCGGTGTGCCAGCTCGTGCCGGCGGCGCCGCATCCTGCCCGGGCAAGCACATGGGCACGGCACGGCAGCGTGGGGCTGGACATGGCAGGCAGCGGGCACAGCAGGCAGGGAGGTGCTCAGGCAGGGCAGAGATTGAGGCTGGGGGCACCCCTGGGTGCTGCTGTCCCCCCCTTTCCCCAGCAGGGTGCCCAGCCCCATGTCCTGGGCTTGGGGAGCTCTCCCAGGAGCAGCCCCCGGCCCCACCAGGCTCCCCGGAGCCTTCCCTGCCGCCCAGCTGAGCGGCACCCGGCACACGCCAGTGCCCGGGGCCGTTCCCCTGCCCCTCATGCACTGCAAGACCCCGAGCACAGCCAGGAGGGGACAAGGGCGGAGGGGCAGAGGCAGCGTGGCCCCCCCCCACACCACGCCGTGGCGCATGCAGGGCTGCCATGCAAAGCTGCACGAGCACCGGCGGTCGTGGCACGTGCCGGGCACGCTCGCATGCAGGCGGGGGCACAGCGGCACCGGGGGACCTGCAGGACACCGCTCCTGCCCTGCCCGCCCTGCGCACCGAGGGGAGGAGGAGGAGGAGGGGAGGCAGCCCCCGGTCTGGCCAGCAGCCCCCCACCCCACAGCCCTTCCGCCTCCTTCTCGTCCTCCTTCAGCTCCTTCTCCTCCTTCCTCTCTTCCTTCTCCTCCTTCTTCTCTTCCTCCTCCTCCTCCTTCTCCTCTACCTCTTCCTCCTCTTTCTCCTCCCTGCCTTCCTCCTCCTCATCCTCCTTCTCAGCCTCCTCTTCCTCTCCGAACCTTCTTCCTCCTCCTCCTCTCCCCCTTCCTCGTCCTCCTCCCCCTCTTCCTCTTCCTCCTCCTCCTCTTCCTTTTCGTCATCCTCTTCCTCCTCCTCCTTTCTCCTCCTACTCTTCTCTTCCTCCTCTTCTTTCTTTCTCCTCCCTCTCTTCCTCCTCCTCCTCCTCCTCCTCCTCCTCCTCCTCCTCCTCCTCTTCTTCCTCCTCCTCCTCCTCCTCCTCCTCTCCTCCTCCTCCTCCGCCCAGCCGGGGACGGCCGCTGTCCCCCCCCAGGACGCCATGCCGGGCAGGGTCCGTGGCTCCGTGTGGGNGGCTGAGGGCCGGTGCCCAGCCCCTCCCCGCACCCTTGGGTGCTGCTCTGGGGGTGCCGGGGAGGCAGCGACCACCCCTTGGGGCGAGGTGGCCCCAGTGCAGGGACAGAGCCCCCAGAGCACCCCCGGGCCGGAGCAGGGCCCTCACGCAGGGAGGCAGAAAGCCACCAACCCGCTCGGCCAGCTAAAAATACGTCCCGGGGAGGGTTTGATTGCAGGGTCCGAGGCCCCCGCAGACACAAATCAGCCGGAGCCATGGGCTGATGAGGCGAGGGGAGGCAGCAAGGTGCCGGCACCGGGCACGTTCCCGGCATGCGGCCGTGCCACCCTCACCACTGCCACCGCTGTGCCACTGTCCCCGTCCCCCTGCCCTCCCGGCACCCCCAAATAAACCGAATCCTTGGGGTGCAGCCGGGGGCACGGCTGGCCTGGGGAGCTCCCCGGCAGGACACGCCGTCCCCTCTGCCACGGCCACACGTGGCTGTCCCCGTCCCCTGGCAGCGCACCGCGGCCACCAGCACCGAGTGACAGCGGGCGCAGGGCAGGCGGGCGGCGTGGTTTGTCAGCCCAGCTGCGAGATCAAGGGCGGGCGGGCGGACCCAGCTTGAACGCATTTCAGGCCTTCTCCCCGTAATGAAAAGAAAACGCTTCGTCTTATTAGAAAAATAAAGGAATTCGGCACGGCTCGGCTCAGCATTGTTTGAGAGTGAGGAACCACTGAAAAGGAGTATGTTGATTTTTTTTTTTTTTTTTTTAGCGTTTTTTCCCCCAATTATTTTTGGCCGACGAGCGATTCTGGCTGACCTGAATCTGAAATGTTTTTGGCGAGCGAACCGTGCTGAGGAAAATGTGTGCTGCATCCCCCGGCCTGTGCCGAGCCCTGCGCTGGGCCGTGCGGGGCGAGACGGGGCAGCACCGGCACGGCGTCCCCACGTCCCCACGTCCCCACGTCCCCACGTCCCCAGCCCCATTTTCCTGGGCTGAGCTTGGCGCAGAGCGAAGCAGCAGCGAGGGGCTGTGTGCGTGGCCCCGGCCGTGGCCGTGGTGCCGCAGGCTGCAGTGCTGCTCGTGGCCAGCGTGCGGCTGCACCGGGGCTGTGCCGCGCCGCCCTGCGGCTGCGGGAACCGCCCGCGTCCCTGCGTCCCCTGCATCCCTGTGTCCCCCTGCCCCGCAGCAGGGCAGCAGACCCTGAACCAGGCCACGTATTCGGGTGGAAATCCCTGGGGCGCAGGTCCCAGCTGGGACCCCCCCGGACACCCTCATGGCCCTCAGCTGTGCCCTGACCTTGCGGTGCCTGCGCTGTGCCATGCACCCCATGGGGACCTTGCGGCCACAACAGCCATGCCATGCACCCCACGGGGACCCTGTGGCCGTGCCTTGCACCCCAAGGCAATGCCCTGGCCATGCCACCTGTGTCCTGCACCCCATGGGGACCTCACGGCCATGCCTTGGGCCCCGTGGGGATGTCCTGGCTGTGCCAGCCACGTCCCATGCCCCTTGGGGACAAACCGGCTGCACCTTGCAGCCCGTGGGGACACGGTGGCCCTGCCGGCCATGCCCTGAGCACGGTGCCCCACGGGGACAAGCCAGCCGTGCCGGCCACCCCCGCGCGGTGCCTGCTATGAATGGTGCTGCGGTGGCCGAGGGGACCTGTTGCCAGGGAGACCCGCTGGCAGCGAGGGACGGCGCAGAGGGGGGGCGATGGGGACATGGAGGGGACCAGCGCCATGGTGGGGGCTGGGGGCTGCGCCCACCCAAGGGGGCTCTCTCTGCGGACCCCAAAGAACCAGGGGACCCAGGGGCTGTGGGGGTGACGGTGTCCCCCTGCCCCACGCACAGCCATCACGCAGAGCATCCCTGCTGCTGGCACGGGGACGGGCGGGGGTCTCCCACATCCAATGGCCCCCCAAGACCCAGCCCAGGTCCCCCAAAAGCCACAGTGCCGCGACCCGCCGCGTGTGGAGCCTCGTCCTGCTCCTCGGGGTCCCCTCTCCCCGGTGGCCGCAGCCCCGCAGCAGGGTGGCACCGCGGCTCCTGGCTCCCGTGCAGCCAGGGGCTCCCGCGCAGCCCCCTCGCAGCCCCCCTGCGCCGCCCTCGGCTTTTATTATTTTAATTGCGTCACGGCTCTCGCTGGTTCCCCTGGAAACCGGGAGAAAAGGCCGGTCCCCGCGGGGAGGAGGAGGAGGAGGAGGAGGAGGAGAAGGGCCCCGCTCTGCGCCCAGTGCGGGCGGCTGCGCACACACAGCCCCGTCCCCGTCCCCGGGACCACCGCGTTCCGCAGGGCCCTGCTGGGGGCGGTGGTCCCACGGGAGCCCCTCGCCACTGGCCAGGTGCCCGGTGGCATCTACCAGCACCGGCAGCCTGCCTGGGGCTCTGCGCCACACCAGTGCTCCCAGTGAGCAACTGGGAAGGGCTCGCAGAACAGCCCCCGGCACCCGCTCCCACGCCGCGGCACCGGTGCCGGCGTCGCCCCGGCCGTGTCTCCTTACCTCCCGCTTCCAGCGGGCCAGCCACTCGTCCCGCTTCCTCTTGCTGATGTAGTAGGGGTCCCCGGCCTGGAAGGTGTGCCGCTGCATGGGCCGCTGCCGCAGGCTCGACTCCCAGCCCAGCCCGCCGCGCAGCCGCCCGCGGGAGCCCTGTGAGACAGCGGGGAGAGGGAGAGGAGGATGAAGGCTGCGGCTCTGCGGGGACACAGGGTGGGCGGCATCACGGGGGGCTGCGGGGGGGCACTACGGGGGCTGTGGGGGGCACTATGGGGGCTGTAGGGGGCATTACTGGGGGCTGCGGGGGAAATTACGGGGGGATTTGGGGGCATTGTGCTGCGCCCACCAGCACTGGCTGGGGAGGTGGCGCTCCCCAGCTGGGTGCATGCACAAACACACACACGTCTGTGCACACACTCCTATGTGCACACACACACGCTCACACGTGCACCCGCACGCCCCTGGCCCGTGCCCACACCCAGCAGCGGGTGCAGCAGTGCTGGCACCGCGCCTTGCACCACGCTGGGCACCTCTGGCGCTGTCCCGGGGGTGTTTCAGGGCCCAGCCCGGGTGGAGCCCCCTGGGACACCGCGGGCACAGCCCCCGGACACTGCTCAGCACCGCTCAGTGTGGTCCCGTGCCCTATGGGTTCGGGGTGCAGGGCCCCATCCAGCCTCAGGGCTCTGCTGTGTCTCCTTCGGGTGTCTCGGTGCCCGGGCAATACTTGCCTCCATTTTCAGGGTGTCGAAGTTGTTTTCCTCCTTCTCTTCCTTGCCTGCACACAGAACAGAGAGCAGCCATCAGCTCGGTGCCACGGGGCAGGGACGCAGGCCCCACGGCGGGGGGGGAAAAGGGCCCCGGCTGGGGGCAGCCCTGGCCACGGGGGGGGGCCCCATCGCGGCGAGCGGCCCCGGGGCTCCCGCGCCCCCTCCCCACGCCCGTGCCGGGGGCCGCGGCAGGACCCGGGGGCAGCTCCGGGGCGGGCAGGGGAAGCGGAGCCCGGCCGGCTTCCTGTGCTATCAGCCCATCTCGCGCGCTGCAGGTACTCGCAAGCCGCTGCCGGGAAAGCAGCTAAAAATAACCCGACCGTTTCTGGGGCTGCAAACCTTCGCTGCGCTCGAAGCCACCGAGTGACGAGGCCGCGGGGAAGGTGGAGGGGGGGGGGAGCAGGGCTCCAGTGTGTGTGCACGCCGGGGCACCCACCCACGCCACGCCGCGCCGGCAGCTGCTGCGCACACAGAGCCTCGTCCCCGGCTGCCGGCCACCCCACGGGACCCCCGTCCTGCGTCCAGGGACCCCCTCGCCGGCCCCTCCATGGGGCGGTGACACCAGGCAGGCACGGCGGCGCCCCGTGCACCCCGGGGTGCCCCCCGGCACCGCGTCCCTCCGGGTCCTTGGACGCAGCCCCTCCGGACGCCCACCCACACCGGACGCCGGGAGAGGCAGGCGGATGCCGGGGCGGCGGTGGCTGCGAGCCAGGCGGCTCTGCCAAGGCACGTCCTCCCCTGCCCCAGAGGTGCTGGGAACCCGAAATCCGTGGGGCAGCCAGGCCCTGGCAGGAGCAGGAGCACAGCTGAGCCCTGCGCTGGGTGCGGGGGGCGGTGGGGGGCAGGAGCTCCCTGGCTGCGTGCCGGGGGTGGCACAGGGGGACATGGCACGGGGGCACCTTTCCTCAGGGGAACCTTTCCTCTGCCAGGGGACACGGGGAGCGACCGGGGTGGGGTGGCACAGAGAGCACGGGGCAAGCAAGCAGGGTTGGAGGGACCAAGAAGCAGAAGAGGACATGGCAGGAGCCGAGTGTGTCGCTGCAAGGCGGCGAGGCAGCCGCTAGCCACGGCGCAGAGAGGTGCTGGGCACCTGCCTCCAGGTGAGACCCGCAGAGCCCGCGGCTGCTGGGGGCTCCCTGGACACTGGCAGCCCTGGAGGAGACCCGAAAGCCCCGGGCAGAATCGGTGCCTGAGTCCTGAGCCTGAGGGAGGAGCTGGACCTGGCACCGGGCACGTTTTGGTGGGGGCAGTGGCAGGGAAGCCCCCCCGGGCGGTCTGAATGCGCCCGCCTGGCAGAGCTGCAGCCGCTGCGCCCCCGGGTGCTCGCTGCGAAGGAGCAGAATGTGCAAGAAGTCGAGGGGCAGACCACGGCGGGTATGAAAGGGCTCTTTAATGCAGAGGGAGAAGTGCCGAACATGAGCCCTTGGCCGGGAGATGAAACCCGACCGCTGCCGCTGGCACCGCAGCGCGCCTCGCCGAGGGTGACTCACGGGCTGGCCCTCGCCCCCGGTGCAGGGGGGTCTCCATCGCTCCCAGGCCTCCCCGCCATCCCGCAGGCCTGGCCAAGATGTTGTCTCAGCCCGGGATGTGCAGGGGGGGGTCCCCTGAGGGCTCTGCAGGTGGTGTGGAGCCGGGGCAGTGGCGCAGGGCAGGACCGCGGGCTGTCCCCGTGCCGTGCCCGGGTGCCACGCTGGGGCTGCTGCTGGTGCGAGGCGGGTGCTGGCCCCAGGCGGCTCGGCACGGGGCCAGCCCCACGCCAGGAGTCTCCCTTTGCTCCACCAGCAGCCCGGCTGCTCCTCTCCCTCAGATGGCTGCTCTGGGCCTCGTGACTGCAGCATCATCTGCCTCGCTCAGCTCCGTCCCCGGCCCTGCCACCCCCCTGGGACAGCGGTGCCCAACTCTAACCCTGTCCCTCCGCACAGCGGCTGTGGGGTCGGTGCATCCCGTCCCACCTCTCCACCCCGTTATCAGGCCCTTCCCCACGGGACGGATGGAGCTGGGCACAGCTCTGCTGCCGGGGCGAGCGGTGCCGCTCCCTCCTGTAACCAGACACGGAGAGGAGGGGAGAAGCCTCCCTGGGGCAAAGCAGCGCTGCCGGGGCCCGGAGCCAGCTCCAGAACCGGAGCAGCCCCGGGCAGGGCCGGTCCCCGTGGGGCCCCGCAGGCGGTGTGCCAGCTCGTGCCGGCGGCGCCGCATCCTGCCCGGGCAAGCACATGGGCACGGCACGGCAGCGTGGGGCTGGACATGGCAGGCAGCGGGCACAGCAGGCAGGGAGGTGCTCAGGCAGGGCAGAGATTGAGGCTGGGGGCACCCCTGGGTGCTGCTGTCCCCCCCTTTCCCCAGCAGGGTGCCCAGCCCCATGTCCTGGGCTTGGGGAGCTCTCCCAGGAGCAGCCCCCGGCCCCACCAGGCTCCCCGGAGCCTTCCCTGCCGCCCAGCTGAGCGGCACCCGGCACACGCCAGTGCCCGGGGCCGTTCCCCTGCCCCTCATGCACTGCAAGACCCCGAGCACAGCCAGGAGGGGACAAGGGCGGAGGGGCAGAGGCAGCGTGGCCCCCCCCCACACCACGCCGTGGCGCATGCAGGGCTGCCATGCAAAGCTGCACGAGCACCGGCGGTCGTGGCACGTGCCGGGCACGCTCGCATGCAGGCGGGGGCACAGCGGCACCGGGGGACCTGCAGGACACCGCTCCTGCCCTGCCCGCCCTGCGCACCGAGGGGAGGAGGAGGAGGAGGGGAGGCAGCCCCCGGTCTGGCCAGCAGCCCCCCACCCCACAGCCCTTCCGCCTCCTTCTCGTCCTCCTTCAGCTCCTTCTCCTCCTTCCTCTCTTCCTTCTCCTCCTTCTTCTCTTCCTCCTCCTCCTCCTTCTCCTCTACCTCTTCCTCCTCTTTCTCCTCCCTGCCTTCCTCCTCCTCATCCTCCTTCTCAGCCTCCTCTTCCTCTCCGAACCTTCTTCCTCCTCCTCCTCTCCCCCTTCCTCGTCCTCCTCCCCCTCTTCCTCTTCCTCCTCCTCCTCTTCCTTTTCGTCATCCTCTTCCTCCTCCTCCTTTCTCCTCCTACTCTTCTCTTCCTCCTCTTCTTTCTTTCTCCTCCCTCTCTTCCTCCTCCTCCTCCTCCTCCTCCTCCTCCTCCTCCTCCTCCTCTTCTTCCTCCTCCTCCTCCTCCTCCTCCTCTCCTCCTCCTCCTCCGCCCAGCCGGGGACGGCCGCTGTCCCCCCCCCAGGACGCCATGCCGGGCAGGGTCCGTGGCTCCGTGTGGGCACAGCGGGACCCCGTGCGCCCACACCCC
>CM030751.1:119035209-119059034 GCA_018104995.1 Cairina moschata | reverse complement strand
CGGCGGTGGCGGCGAGGCGCTGCGGGTGGTGGCGCGGTGCCGTCCGCTGAGCCGCCGTGAGGAGGCTGCGGGCTGCGAGCGCATCGTGGAGCTGGAGCCCGGGCTGGGCCGCGTGAGCATCCGCAACCCGCGCGCGGCGCCCGGCGAGCCGCCCAAGACCTTCACGTTCGACGCCGTCTACGACGCCGGGGCGCGGCAGGCCGAGCTGTACGACGAGAGCGTGCGGCCGCTGGTGGACGCGGTGCTGCGGGGCTTCAACGGCACCGTGCTGGCCTACGGGCAGACGGGCACCGGCAAGACCTACACCATGCAGGGCTCGTGGGCCGAGCCGGAGAAGCGCGGCGTCATCCCCAGCGCCTTCGAGCACATCTTCACGCACATCTCGCGCTCGCAGAACCAGCAGTACCTGGTGCGCGCCTCCTACCTGGAGATCTACCAGGAGGAGATCCGCGACCTGCTGGCCAAGGACCCCGGCAAGAAGCTGGAGCTGAAGGAGAGCCCCGAGACGGGGGTGTACATCAAGGACCTCTCCTCCTTCGTCACCAAGAACGTCAAGGAGATCGAGCACGTGATGAACCTGGGCAGCCAGGCGCGCGCCGTGGGCAGCACCAACATGAACGAGTACAGCTCGCGCTCCCACGCCATCTTCCTCATCACCGTCGAGTGCAGCGAGACGGGGCCGGACGGCGAGGAGCACATCCGCGTGGGCAAGCTCAACCTGGTGGACCTGGCCGGCAGCGAGCGCCAGGGCAAAATGGGCGCCCACGGCGAGCGCCCCAAGGAGGCCTCCAAGATCAACCTCTCCCTCTCCGCCCTGGGCAACGTCATCTCCGCCCTGGTGGACGGCCGCAGCACGCACATCCCCTACAGGGACTCCAAGCTCACCCGCCTGCTGCAGGACTCCCTGGGGGGCAACGCCAAGACCATCATGGTGGCCACCCTGGGCCCGGCCTCGCACAGCTACGACGAGAGCCTCTCCACCCTCAGGTTCGCCAACAGGGCCAAGAACATCAAGAACAAGCCCCGGGTGAACGAGGACCCCAAGGACACGTTGCTGCGGGAGTTCCAGGAGGAGATCGTCCGGCTGAAGGCCCAGCTGGAGAAGCGCGGCATGTTGGGCAAGAAGAGGAGAAGGAGCAGCCGGAGGAAGAAGGCGGTGGACGGAGAAAGCGCCACGGAGAACGAAGGGGAGGACGAGAACGAGGACGGCCTGGAGAAGAACATGGAGAACTACCTGAAGGAGCAGAAGGAGAGGCTGGAGGAGGAGAAGGCCGCCATCCAGGACGACCACAGCCTGGTGAGCGAGGAGAAGCAGAAGCTGCTGGAGGAGAAGGAGAAGATGATAGAGGACCTGCGGAAGGAGCAGGAGGCCACGGAGCTGCTGGCCACCAAGTACAAGGTACGTGTCGCTGCGTGGGGGGCACGTGTGAGCGGTGCTGGGCTGCAGCCGGCGTTGCTTGTGGGGTGTCCAAGTTGGGTGTCCCGAGCTGGATGTCCCAAGTTGGGGGTCCAAGTTGGGGGTCCAAGCTGTGTGTCCATTCTGGATGTCCAAGTTGGGTTCCCCAGCAACGTGCCCAAACTGGGTGCCCAAGTGAGGTGCCCAAGGGGACCCCGATGCCCCTGGGGTGGTGGTGGGCAGGGGTTGCCCTCAGGCACGGACCCCACGGGGCCCTTTTGTGGGTGCTGCTGGGGGCGCGGGGCCACCCGTCCGGGCCCGCTGGTGGCACGAGCGCGCCGTGCTCCGCGCCGACCCTCGGCACAACAAAGCAGCTCGTGGCGGGCGGGGGAGATGCTGCGAATCTGTACCCACCGCCCTGAGGTGGCCCCAGAAACATGCCTTTAGGGCCGGGGCTGGGGCTCTGCCAGCTCAGGGATGCTCGGGGATTTGGGGCTGAGCACAAGAGGGGTGGCAGCAGCCCCAGCCCAGCCCCGTGGCCGTGCTGCAGCCCCGGCAGCGCCCCTGGGTCCCCCTCCTGCTCCTGCTCCTGGCTCTGCCGCGATGATGCCGGCACCACCGGCCCTGTCTCAGCCTCTCGGGGCTGCTGCAGGCCCTGCCTGGGCGCAGGGATGGGATGAAGGCAGCCCCTGGATGCGGGTGCCAAGGCAGGGAAGGGGCCTGGGTGCTGAGCCACGGCACCACCGCCCTGTGTCAACAGCGTCACGCCTGGCTGGGGATCCGGGGGATTTGGGGAGGGGCTGTCCCCGTGCCACCCCTGTGCCCAGCTCAGCGCCTGCTGCAGCCCCAGCGCGCGGTGCTGAGCCCCCGGGGCTGCTTGTGGCAGGTTCCCGGGGTGGCTTTGATGTCTGCTCCTCCACGACCTGTGGGACACGGGTGTGCCGGGGGGGCTCACAGGAGCTGTGGGGCAGGGCTCCGGGTGGTGTTGGGCTCCCCGTTACGCCCCGGTGCCGGCGGGGTCCCCGCCATGCAGGGACGGGCACCCCGGTGTCACCGGGGGCACACGGCCTTGCGCACGGGTGTGTGACATGGCCAGCGCTGCGTGGCCCTGATGGTCACCTGCAAGGCACAGGGACCCACGGGCTCGCACGGGGGGGGGTCAGAGCTTTTAGGGCCAGCACAGCGCTGGCCGTGGCCCTCTCGGGGCTGGGGGCTTGCGGGGCCGGGTGCGGGGGCTGCGTCCTGCAGCGGTGCCGTGCCGCAGGCTCCCTCTGGCAGCCTCCCCGCGGTGTCTCCTTGTCCGGCGTGGTGCAGTGGGGTCTGGCTCGGGGCCACGGCGTGCCCTGTAATTGCTGAGTAACGAGGCAGGGCCCGAGGCCAGGATGATGCTGCAGCCCCTTCGGTGGCCTCTGCAGCTTCCAGCCGGGGGGGGGGACCCAGTTCAGCATCACCCTGAGGGGGCAAAACCGTCCCTGGCTGGCAGCAGAGCCTCCTGCGGTGCCCTCCCCGATGGGCTCGGGGGGGTTTCCTGGTTTCAGTGGTGTGGAAAGATGCGGTGGACAGCACGGCACAGCCCCTCGTGGGCGCTTCGTCCCTGCAGCTGCAGTGGGGTTGGCACAAAGGCAGCCCCTGTGCTGGGGGGGGGGACACTGGCACGCGTGGGAGCGAGCAGGGGGCACGCAGGGCACCCTGCCCACCCGTGGGCGATGCAGCCAGCCTCTCCCCTCCCCAGGCTGTGGGGTCAGGGAAGCAGTTGCCAGCACGGATGAGCCGGGGGCTGGAGCCACGGGGGGTGTCAGAGCCACGCAGCACGTGGGGAGGTGCGGGTGCCCCGCGGGGAGCTGGGCAGAGCAGTGCGGGCCTCAGGTGCTGCAAATTTGAGCAATAACAGGGAAATTTCCGCATATAAAGCGGGGCACATCCAGCAGGTGCATCCTGCAGCCACGGGGCAGTGGGGTCAGCGCTGCCATCCCGCTCGGGGCACGGGGCACGGAGTTATCTGGGGGCAGGAGCAGGCTGCAGCGAGAGGCTTAGAGTTCAGCCCTATTAAGGGAGGCTGCGAGTCCTCCCTGCTGCAGTAAATAAACACTTTGGGGACACAGCACCGGGACTGAAACACCCTTTTGTGCAGCAGCAGCAGGGAATAAACCCTGGCAGGGGGGACAGGAGCACCCCTGGCAGCGAGGACCTGCGATGCGTTGTGCCTGGTCCCAGCCTCTCCACCCTGGTGCCGCAGGAGCCCATGCAATGCTGGGAAGGGAAAAAAATAGGGGAAAAAAAAACAGGGATTGAGCAGTCCTGCCCCAGAAACCTGCGTGCCCGGGGAGATGCCGGTCCCCTTCGCGTGGCGTCACCGCCCTCGTGCCTCGCAGTTGCTTGGAGACGGCGGCGAGGGGGGTCCCGGGAGGCCGGGGGGGCGCAGCCTTTGTCACGGCTGCTCACACGAGTGTGCAAATGTTGTACGGGGGGNGAACGATGCAGTCATGCCCTGATTATATCCATCCGTTCTCTTTCCATCACTTTCTAATCCAAAATTGATCTTCCCCGTGTAGCTCCTCATAAGCACTTACGTAAAAAAGAGATCCCACTCTTCATTTTCAGCAGCTTTCACATCCTATCACACTTATCATCTAACACGCAAATATTCCCAAATGCACTCAACCAGTACAATCAGCATCCACTGATCAGCCTCCACTGTCCATTTGATTGATTTTTCACATAAACTTTTTTCTAGGGCTTAAAATGTTACCTTTGTCACCCATACTTATCTGTTGTCTCTTCTTTTGTGCTTTGATAATCTTTGCTCCCCAAACATGTGCTGTATCTCCGAGGTCACAGGGCAATTTTGCTCTTTGGCTAAGAGATCTGAATTCTGCCATACAAGTAGAAAGTTCTTGGTATTTGACACTGGCTGTTAGGAAGGCAGCCCCTAGTCATGTTTCTCAGGGGCCATATCCAGGGCACTCATCTCCCTGCGGTCAGCCAGCTGCACTCCCAGCTCCAGCCCAGGTCCGTGCCGTTCTCATGACCTTCCTTCATCCCAGCCAGTTCCTGGGATGGAACAAATGGATGGAACACCAGGATTGATGGGAGTAGGCATCAAAATTCCTTTCAGAAGACTCTTTCTGCTCATGTCACCAAAGCGCAGTTCCTACAGCTGTTGTCTACCACATTCCCACACTATTCTAAGTCTAAAATCAAAGATAGGTTTGTATACTGCTCTCCTTACCATCCCCCCTGCACTGGCACCCAGCGATGCATATGAAAAGAAGCAAAGCTGGGCCGGGATGCGTTTCTTCAGCCTTACATCTGGCTTGCTTTTGGCAAACTCGGTTTTGGCACCTCTGGGAGGAGAAGCGCCTGTACAAGTCAGTAGCCACTGTCTTGTTTGCACTCTGGAGCCTGAAAGCTCATCTTCCAGAGGAAAAACAAACATAAACAGGCGTGAGTCACCACGGCATGTATTTTGTTCTTATTATTACTGCTACACGTACTGTAGCATGGTTTCCTTGTCCGGATGACCGTGGAAAGCACACGGAGACAAGGCGCATAAAGCTAATTTTAGAACTGCAGCCAGTAGATAAACTTAAAAAATAAATTAAATTAAATTAAAATAAAATAAAATAAAATAAAATNAGTGATAGGACCAGGAGTAATGGCTTTAAACTAAAAGAGATTAGAGTTAGATGAGATATAAGGAAGAAATTCTTTACTCAAAGGGTGGTGAGGCACTGGCACAGGTTGCCCAGAAAAGTTGTGGGTGCCCCATCCCTGGAAATGTTCAAGGTCAGGCTGGCTGGGGCTTTGGGCAACCTGATCAAGTGGGAGATGTCCCTGCCCATCGCAGGGGGGTTGGAATTAGATGATCTCTGAGGTCCTTTCCAATCCAAACCATTCTAGAATTCTGTGATTCTATGAAAATCATGTGCTCCATGTGCTTTGTTAACAGGCAAGACTTCCCTCTCGCTTTCCCAAACAGGAGAAATTAAGATGAGGATTTATAGAAATGTCCTGGTTTCAGCTAGGATAGGAGAAATGATGGATTGATCCAGCTTGGGACCTATTAGATAAATTCTGTCCCCCCGAGGTGTCTCGGATGGGGCTTGGTCTTTGCCATCTTACAGCTGGAGTAGTCGACAGAACCCACGGGCCAGTATTTGCCATTCCTTGCCTTGTTTGTACCCCAGTGCATGTAAGGCTGCAGTGAAGCCCACCACTTTTATCCCCTGCCATAAAACCCTCTCTGGCCATGGGCTGCACCGATCGGGTGCGGTGTGGACCCTGGTTGGGCTCGCAGAGCCGCTGCCTCCCAGCTGCAGCTGGAGCTGGACGCTGCCTGTGCTCTGTGCTGATCCAAAACATGCTCAGACACCCTAGATCTGTCAGTCTGACAAAATCTGTTCCAAATAATTTTGTTTCTCTTTGTTTCTACCCAAAGATCAGAATCTCATTTCCCCCACAGCTCATTATGGCATTAGGCACGCATATATAGCCTGGCAGGAGGCCTCACCTGATACTGCATTTCAGAGAACCAGTATAAGTGATCCTGGTTTTTTTATTATATGTTTTGTTTTGTTTTGTTTTTGTTTTTGTTTTGTTCTGGTTTTGTTTTGGTTTGGTTTTTCGTTTTTGGTTTTGTTTGTTTTGTTTTTTTCCTTGAATATCTGCATCCTACAGCTTTGCAGGTATGACTTCTACACGCAGACTCTTCCAGGAACGTCCACGCCATGCACACAACTCACACTTGCTCTCCTTCTCAGTCTCCCTTTGCCTCCCCCTGCCTTTCATGGCACACGCAGGTGCCTTCAGTTCTACCTTCCTTCTGGCAGTGTTCATCAGTAACTGTGCATGGTGTTCTCAGCTGAAAGCTTGACTTGTCCTGGACTTGTACCCACCTAAGTACAAAATGCTGCCAGCACAAAGGTTTGCCTATTTAGAGACAAAGGTTTTACCAGCAGGGTTATCTGCAAAAACAAACAAACAAACAAAAAAAACAGCTACAGATAAAGAACCAAACAAAAAATCAGCAAAAAATGAAAGATGGCTAGTTCATACTTTGTGGAGTTTTAGGACACACTTTGGGCATTTTTCAACCTTGATTTCAGGGGTTATTTTATATGGAACTTATTTACATGTGCAAAATTAAAATATTGAAACTCAAATTCTTATCTAGTCATATTCTTCATCATCATGGGCTTTAAAGGTACAGTGGAATGTTGTAAGACTTGAAATCAAGTTGTGGGACTAGCAAGTTAACATTAATTTTTTAAAGTCTCTTTTTCTCAACTGTTAGTAAAACTGGACAGTAGAAATATATATATATATATTTAAAAAAAAAAAAAATCGATTTTTCCGTGCTTCAGCCTGCCTAGCAGAGAGCCTATAGAGCCCCTGATTGGCACAGACACTGCCCTGCTCTCCCTGCCGTGATTATGCCTGCTGAGCAATTACAAGGTGGTAATCTTGAAGTTCAGAAGACTTTATGTTCTTGAAGATTTTTGCTTATTTTCCTCTGCAGAAAAAAATAAAAATAAAAATAAAAATAAAAATAAAAATAAAAATAAAAATAAAAATAAAAATAAAAATAAAAATAAAAATAAAAATAAAAATAAAAATCAGTTTGGCAATAAAGACGCCCTGCAAAGGACAGCCCCGTCCTGCAGCCCCGTTCTCCTGGTCAGCGGGAGTTGGACCCAAGCTCATTGCAGCCCCGTGGGCAGTGTTGGGAGCTCAGGGCAACACTTTTGTCAGCTCCGCACCACATCTCTGCACACAGCAGGCATAGCTGAGAGCCTCTGGGACACCCACCGAGGTCCTTACCAGGGCCAAGCGGGTGTTTTTGTGCTGTTCCCAATGTTATTGCCTGTATTTTCCTTCCCGCACAGGCAGAGCCCTGCAGTGAGAGGTCCCTGCATGGCAGTGCCGAATCCCCCACCCAAGAAGCTTTTCTGACAGTGCAAGGACTCTTCTGTGGTCCTGGTGTGTCAGGAAAAGCGGCAAAGCCCTGGAAGCCAAGCGGGAGCTGCACTCCAGTGGGTGCTTCTCCAAGGACCATTGCTCTCGGCACGTCTGTCCTTCAAAAGCAGCTGCACAAGCCACAGAACTGAGCTGCTGGTATTTTTTAAAAATATATATATTTCTCTGTCTTCTTTTAATTGATTATTTATCTCAGTGTGACAGAACGTGTCACAGCTGAAGCACAAATTACAGCTTATTAGAGACGCTTCCGAGCAAGTAGCTCGGTTGGCCAGCTGCTCTCAGAGGTCATTCTCCTCGGGTCTAATTTTATCTCTCGAAGCTGCACACGAGGAAGTGAGGCACAGTTCATTCTAAGTCCATCCTGGTGCTGCATGGACCCAGCACTATCCCACGTCGTAAAAATCAGGAACAAGGTTATTGCAAACATTTAGCTTTCAGCTTAAATGTTTAGTACGTATTAAACAGGAATTAATATTAAAGCGGAATTGATGAGGCAGTTTAAATACTATTTCTAAACTCGGATTCAAAGCAGGCAGTGAGCTGATTGCAGGTAGATCCTTCCAGCCAGGAAAAAGAACATGCAAATGTCAGGCTGCTCAGTGAAAACACCCAGCAGATGGCTTTTTGTCGTGGGGGATGGTTATGTGGCTACGGCTTTGCAATGGTTATTTTAAGTTCTGAAAGTGATACAAAAACCAGGAACCCAAATCTTTGTGCAAAGCAGTGACTGCAACCTTGAATGAACACCAGAAAGATGACATGGACACTTCACAAGAGTGGTGTTTTGTCTTCTTGACTCTTGCTATCCATCGGCAGGATGGCTGTGTTGCCAGGAATGCAAATGCCTGAGCTGTGGTTGTACAGAACCAGCCCAGCTCCGGTAGGACTTTCCTGGTTAGGCAAAGTATTACCCAGGGGGATCCTGGCAGGCTTTTTGCAGAACCAGCTCAAAAATCTCCCCACGCTCCTCAATGTTAAAGCTGATGTAACATTAGATGGACCACACTGCTTCAAACCATGTGCTGCTTCTGGACTTGGGTTGGCACTCGGTATGTGATTTGTATTTTATAGAAAATGAAGCACTGGGGAACCTGGTGCGGTGACAATCGAGCTCAGTCCTTCGGAGCCAGTTCAGCCGCAGGAGCAGCAATGGCTGCATTAGGTCGATTCAATCACAGAATCAATCACCAAGAACCGCAGATTGAAGGTGGTGGGGAGACAAAGCCCTCCGTCCTTCCAGTGGCCCTGGCCCCAGGCATGTCCACAAACCCCTTCAAGAGAGGCTCATCACTGCTCTGAGATGTTCTCTGGTCGTGTTACAGCCCATATGCCACCTGCACAACGGCAGAGCAAAAGACGAGCTGCTGCAGCCTGGACCTTCACCCCACATTTGCTCAGTGAACCCCAGCCTGTTGTCTTGGCATCCACGGCCAGCTCTCCTGCTGTCTTCAGAGCACCCCTGCGAGCACCCACACTCAGTCCTGTAAGACTTCTGTGGGTCACCTGGAAGTACCCCTTAAGGCTCCTCTGCCATTTTTTTTCCTGGTAGATTCCCCTCCTTTTCTGTGGGGTGAGACACTGGGAAGCTCCGGTGTCCTCGGTGCACTGAAGCTTGCAGTACTGCAGAGAATTCAGGACAAAGACACACAAAACCTGCAGTGGTTTTCCACCAGTTCTTCTGCCTCAGCAGCTGCTCAGCCAGCTACTTTCTGTCTCCCCTGAGGAGTGCCTACAGCGGGATCTTAGCACCATACGTTGCCTCATGAGGCTGTCAGCGGCTTTTTTTGGCTTCAGTCCTCATGTTTTCCTGGAGTTAGGTACAGAGAAAAGGAGAACATTCCCTTTGAAGGAAGGACTTAATGTTTAATACTGACAAGGGAGAGTTTGTTAACTCAGCTTTGAACTCTCCAGCTGCCTTATGATCCCTTGGGATCCTCCCTTTACCTTGAAGATATCTTCCCATGCAGTGATTTTGGTTCATTGCTGCACCACTCTGCTTAGTTAAAAGCCCATGCAATAACGATTATCTTCCGATAAGTAAATTTGGCATTAAACATCAAAAACCAAAATGGGAGACCCTGTTCAGAGACTGCTGGTTTCTGGCAGGCTCTAAGTGACAAAGGCTGCTTGGAAGTGCAGAGTCACTGAACTGGCTGTGGCCGTATGACTCCTCAGGAGAGGCTTTACCTGAAATCTCTGTGTTTCACTCTGTTTAGTAAAATAGTCTGAATATAATCCAGTAACCACATGTTCCTCTCAGCAATCACAGCAATCCTTGCTGAGCACAAGTCCAGAGCACGATAAGCACTGAGACGACTTTCAGTGTACTTCTGCTGTCCAAACCGACAGAGAAGGACGCCCTGGGTGTGAGTTCAGTTCCAAGGTAAAGCTCAGAGCGGCGATCCCACCTGCACCACGAGTTGCACCAGCACCCTAGAAATCAGGGAGCGACAAGAGCAGCTCTGGCTTTTCACTCATGCATACGAGATGGCCGTGCACGATAACAGCGAACAATAAGACCGCTTTGTTCTGTTTCCATAGAAAGGATGCGAACTCCATTTCCCTTTCCGTGGGACGTGATGCACCAAGCGCCAGGTGCGAGTTTCTGCAGCCGACCGGTCCGGATCCCAGACCAGGAGAGCAATGAGCCCCCGTGCAGCCGCACCACGGGGCTGCTCTCCAGCAGCTGCAGTTCTCCTCCCGTGCCCTCGCCGTGCACAGAAAGAGGAAGGGCAGCCTGCAGAGCCCCCAGGCCTCCCAGGTATTGTTTCTCCCTTTTTAGGGGAAGTCGCCGCAGTGCTTTTCTCTTCTGTCCTGAACTTAGCTGAAGGATAAGGCCGTGAGCGATGTGAGTAATCCTTTTGGTCCCTGTTGGTCTGAAGCCCTCACTGGCCCCGACACGCCGCTGAGCTTTGTGGCAGAGCTCCAGCCCCGTGCCCAGCTCAGCCCATCACACCCAGCAATGCCTTCCGACAGCTCGCAGAGGGGCAGAAAACATTCGGGTGGACATGCAGCCAAGGGGCTGGGTTTATTTCCCGATAAACAGCCACCTCAGTGGCCTCCATTCGATGTATTCCACATAATGTTTTATATTAATTACTGCTAATTAGCTCTTTCTTCCATGCCTACACGTTTGATGTGCCTTCCAAGGTTTCCCCTCTGCAGACATAAAACTCCCTGGTGGTGGCTGAGTCCAGCCTCACCTCCTCGTGGAGCTGTCACCCAAACCTTTGGCTCTCCACCCACCGTCTCCATCTCCCAGTAAGGACAGATGAAGAGGGCAATCCAAAGCTATTTGTTGCTATACTTATTGCACTATCACTAATGAAATTCACCCTACGTGAATTTCCAAGATTTTGCCCCAATATCACCTTGTCAGAATACCGACTGTGCTTTTTTCCCCCAAACTGAACACTCCTAGGTCTGGCGTTTTCCCCATAAGCCCTGCAGGTGTTGTCACTGTTCTGTAGCACGGCCACCCCAAACTCCGTCCACATGCTAACCAACCTAATGCCATTCCGGAGGTCTCCAGGAATATTGCTGCTGCTGGCAGAAAGCTCCTGATACTTGCCACTGAAACCTCCAGGGCTGTCATCGAGCTGTTTTGGGGTGACTCTGCTTGCATTCAGTGTGAAACCAAATGGAGGAAAGCACCCAGAGCGCTCAGAGGAGAAAGAATTATTTTTTTCCTACTTCTTTCCTGCTCCTAACATTTCTTCGGAGACTGCTACGAGGGGAAGCACGTCCCAGCTCCAGATGAGCGTGGAATGGTGTAGGAGGCCAGTGGCTGGGGCTGGCCCCCGCCTACGCCGCTCTGCAAGAATCGGCGCTTGGTTGCGGATGTACCCACAAAGCAAACGAGCAAACAGGCGACGCATTTTGAGGCAGAACAGTCATAAATAATTTATATATCCTTCTGCTGGCACAGAAGTTGGGACTGAAGGGATGAGGGAGAAGCGTATCCTGCCAGACGGAGCAGAGAGTTGGGGAAATGTCACTGTGGAGGAGGTCACAAAGCACCACGGTCCCTGGGGACAGCTCATGTGGCACATCTGAAGGCCACAGCTCCGTGTCAGGGTGGGCATACTGGCTCATGGAGAGGTCCAAGTCACTGCTCCATCTATTTCCAAACCAACCAATGTCAGCAAGAGAGCGATGCATAGAACAGCACATGCCAAACAATATCAGTGACACGGCTTCCTTGCTAAAACCTTTAACGAGTGAGTTAACAGCCTGAAGAAAAGGTGGTCACTAGAGAAAGGTGTAGGGAAAGATTAGGAAAGCCATCGGGGAGAAAAAGGAAGTTTTTGGGTCTTTGCACAGCTACCGTAGTGCAGGGAACAGTCCACAGGGTGTCATCAGAGCATCAAGGAACGGGAAAAAAGAAACAAAACCAAACCCTCCCAAACCTCTCTGATATCCAGGTTTTGTGCACAGCTTTTGTCCTGGGAAGGCCACGCTCCGTCTTCACAGCGGCTGCAGCCACCTTTGTGCTGAAATGCTTCAACATCCACCAAGCAGTAAACACCTTTTAGCTCTTGCAGTCCCTTACGAAAAGTAGATCTCGAGGCACTTCCCAACGATGACAATAAGCCTCGGTGCTATTTTAGCAGCGGGCAAGCTGGGACGGAGAGCAGCTTGCTCATGGTGACTCAGGACACAGAGCAGCCAGCTCATGGTGACTCAGGGACGGCACCAGGGGAGCTCTGTGCCCTCCGAGTGCTCCTGGGGCCCCCACGAGAGCAGCAGCAGCTCCACCACCTCCTGCCAAAGCAGTTCCCCAGAGCAGGCTGCCCAGGGAGGTGTCCAGACGGGCCTTGGATATCTCCAGAGGAGACCCCCCAGCCTCCCTGGGCAGCCTGTCCCAGCGCTCCAGCACCCTCCCCGGGAAGAAGTTCTTTTGTGTGTTGGTGCGGAACTGCCTGGGCTCTGTTTTGTGCCCATTACCCCTTGTCCTGTCCCCAAAAAACACTGAAAAGAGGTTGGCCAAACCCCTCTGCCTCCCACCCCTCAGGTATTTGTAAACATTGCTGAGATCCCCTCTCAAGCCTCTCTTCTCCAGGCTGAAACTGCCCCGTCACTGTCATCTCACAGACATCTCACCGCCTCCTGCACCGCAGGCATTAGCTACGGCTCTGCGAGCAATTATCCCTGCCGGGGGGCTGATGCTCCTGTGCCTGGTCAGGGGTCTGGGCCGTGGACACTAAAAGCAGCTTGTAAGAGCCTGAGAGCAGCGCCGGAGGCTCCCCAGGGAGGGGCGGTGGTTGCAGGGGAGAATCTGAGAGAATCTGAGCCAGGATTTAACGAGAGCTGACTGCGCAAAGGCACACACGTGGCCTACACATGGGTGGCCGCTTGTGGTGGTGAAGGTCACGGACCCACAGCAGCGCAGAAGTGCCTCTAATGCCTGTAAATCCCAGCCCCCCCGGATGGATGGGGGCACCCCTGGGTGCTCTGTCCCCCCCTGCCCCAGCAGGGTGCCCAACCCCTTGTCCTGGGCTCGGGGAGCTCTCCCAGGAGCAGCCTCTGCCCAGAGAGGTGCTGCTGGTGGGGCTGCACCCCCAGAGGCCCCATCCAACCTTCACCATTCTGGGGTTTTATTTTGAGTTACATGCAGCCACCGCACTTCTGTGGTATTGGAAATTTTCCTCGGTGTATGGCCACGGCAGTCACAGAGGCCTGCGGGCGTTTGTCCTCACAGGTGGGCTGCAGATGTTTGGCCCCTTCGAGAAATTTTCCTTTATAGGAAATTCTACTTGTCGTTGGAAATGTTAAGTGCCTGTGTACAGAGCCCTGCAAACCCTAGGAATCAATTTTAGGTTTATGACAGGAAAAGGCCTACAAAATGTAATAAGAAAGAAACCAAAATTGTTATATTGAATTTGCCCTAAACTGTATAGACTTGTGAAAAAATAAAATTTCTTTTGGACTGTCAGTGGAAGGGATCTAGCTCTTTAAAACGATGTCTCTATAACCTGGTTAATCTTTGTGTAAATGGGGCTGTGTGACCCTGTAGGGCTATAGGGGATGATTCCAGGGAAGGGAAGAGACCTTGAATCCGAAAGAAGATTTTCTTTGCTGCTAAATCCACTGTGCATTGTCAAATAAATGGCAGTAGGCAATTGTAAAAATAAAAAATAAAAATAAAATTAAAAATAATAATAATAATAATAATAATAAAAAAAACAAGCAGCAAACAAATCCCCAAACAGAATCAGCTAAGCCACAGAACACAGCAGACACTCCTGGGTGTTTCCCGCATTGCAAATGGTGCGGACTGGAAGCATCAATATTTATGAAGCGCGATAGCTGAGGGCATCCCCGTGCTGCACAAAACCTCGCTGAGCTCTCTGCGTCCCGCTGCCATCGTGTGTGTGGAAGGGGTGGGACAGGGAAGGGAAACAAAGGCTCAGGAAGCGTTCGTCTCCGTTAAGCCAAAGCAGCGGCTGCTCCTCTGGCCTGCGCTCTGCTGCAGGGAAAATCAAACTTCCCTAGGACTTTGTTTTAATCAGGCAGTGCAGAATTTGCAAGGGAAGAACGCTCTTGGTGACTGGAGCACTTTTTTCCTGCCTCAAGTCACGTTTGTTTTTTCTTGTCCCGTGGGATACATGGCGTGCGTTGCCAAACCTGACGTTTCAGGGTATTTTTGGCAGTTATGCTTGGTATGGAAAACTCCTTTGACCTTCTCTGCACCTTTTTTCACACATGATTTCCGAAACCGTTTGGAGCAAATGAAGCATGGCAATGCTTACAGTTGATCATTTTCCCCTTTTATTTTCTCCAGGCACTCTGCCCTCCTGGTCTGCTCGCGGGCAGCAGTGCAGAGAGAAACGGAGCCTGGTGAGCCCGGACCCTGCCTCTTCCTCATCTTCCTCAGCTGCCTTCCCAGGGCTCAGACTGCGGCCCTGCAGGAATTTCAGCCCACAGGATGACAGCAAACAGCTCGGGAAGAGGTGGTCAGGGGCTACCCCGGCATCCTCTGTGCATGATTAACCGCTCGTAAACTGCTCTGGGCAGATGTTGCGCTCATCTGTTCTCAGAAATCTCCAGCGAAAGCAATTCTGTATCATACACACATAAATCATCCTAGCGCCTTATTGTCCTCGAGGTCTTACAATGGCTTTCCCAAGTTCTAATCTAAATCTTTATTGTCGTTTTAGGACCAGAAATTCTCGTCCTCCCTCCTTTCGCAGTATAAAACAGGCCAGTCCCCTCCCTTTGCAGCAGTCCTTCAGTATCTGAAGATCACTATTACCTCTCCCCACAGCCCTGGATGGAACCCACACTTTTTCTTTCAACCTTGCCTGCTTTCACACCATTCCCATGGATTTTCTGCAAAATCTCTCCAAAGAGTCCTGTCCGCGCTTGGAAATCGACGCCCAGCATCGCCCACGCAGGAAGCAAAGGCTCTGTGATTTCTGGGAGAGCTGCGGATCACATTTCTGTCTCTGCATCCCTGTGATGGAAAAACCTTTTCTTTTGGTAAAAACCTGCCCCTGCTCCCCCTGAGCGGGGGCTGAGACGTGCTCACCTCCCCACAGCGTGGTGCTTTGTGCCACCCAGGGTTGGTGCTCTGAGACCAATGCAGCTCACCCACGAGTCCCTAACCTTGCTGCAATCTTTCTGAACCTTATTTCGATCTTTTCATGGGGTGTTTTCTGCAAACACAGTAAGCATCTTTTCTGTTCTCGCACTCAAATTGCCAGTGAAAACATGGAGTTGTACCAAATCTGCAGAAAACGCAATTGTTTGACAACTGCTGGCAGAGGACATGTTTCTCTTCTCACTTTTCAGTGTGCCACATTGGCCAGTCTCAGAAGTTTTACTAAAGTCTCTCAGCAGAAGAAAACTAAGCTGGGTTGGTGTGATTTGCACCAAGCCATGTTGGCTGTTACTTATCACCTTGTGCATGCCTCCAAGTGGATTTTGTTCACCTCTTCAATAAATTTTCAGGAGTTCAAGTTGGTTGGGAATGTAACTCCCTGAGTCCTCCCATCCCCTATTTAAAAGATGTCCTTGATGCTTGTCCTGCCCCTGGTTGGACACCTTGCCTGGTCTTTACAAGGTCTCTAAAATCCTCACTGGCAGCTCAGAGGTTTCCTTGCCAGCTCCCCCCCATACCTCAGCCTGACTTTA
Organism: Cairina moschata; assembly: GCA_018104995.1. NCBI lineage: Eukaryota > Metazoa > Chordata > Aves > Anseriformes > Anatidae > Cairina > Cairina moschata. Next base: position 119,043,523 of record CM030751.1, on the reverse strand, counting down.
CCCATCCCCAGCTGACTGGGAAGCACCCAGCCTCCAAAAGTTGTCTTTAACCCCCCATTTCCTTGATTTAGCCCGAGTCCTCAGCCCTTCTTCACTGACATTTCTTTTGAGCCACCTGATCGCAGCTGACCTTTGAAAGAAGAGCGAAGCGATAAATAAATACATAAATAAAAATCATCACATGCTTTGCTTTTTTTTTTTTTCTCTGATGCTGTAATTTGTTCCCTGGTGTACAGTGAGCCATCTTTCTTTCATCTTTCCCTTACTCCTCATGCACCGACAGTCTGCCTCCTTGCTCCCCTTTCTTTCCCATCTCAGTGTGTGTCCTGTCCTTGATTTTGCCCCATCCCTGCCCTGGACAGCACTGGGGAGAGCTTGTGAGGAAGGGCCATTGCTCAGACCTGCACAAGTTCCCAATGTCATCATTGCAGAGCTGGAAGGAACTGGGCATGTAAAACGAAATCCCTCAATATCAATGTTCTGACTCATATGCACTTCTCTTTACCCTTAGAGCTTGTGCTTAGCTTTTTATAGAGGGCTCGTAGGTAGCAAAACCGTGGCTTTGCTGCTTAGATCGCAGCACATCTCCCCTCGGAAGGGACCCACACGGCTCACCGAGGCCAGCTCCCAGCTCTTGTCCTGCTGAGGCTTCCTGCAAAACAGCTGTTTTGGTGCAACGCTGTCTTAAACAGGAAAAATATGCGGAGAAATGAAGGGCAGCAAGTAACAAAGCCCCAGCTCATGCAGCAGCAGCAGCCCCGACCCCAAACCCCTGTGGGGAGCCCCGGCACCGCGTTGAAGGAGGCGACGGACGCTCTGCGCGATGATGCTCATTCCTTTATTGGTGTCATTGCCAGTTTTTGAGGAGTGCCGGCGCCTTCTGAGCACGTCCAGCACTGAGTCAAAGCTACATTACAGAATATTGAAGAGGTGTCCATCCAAAGCCAGAGGGGGTGTGAGATCCGTGACCTCTCTCCATACAGTATGTATAATATATATATATTTATAATATGTCCCGTATATTCATTATGTATAGAGCGACAAGGATGGGCCACCGTACAGTAAACTTTTGATTTCTAAATAGGTCACCATAGCAACAGGCACAAAAATTTGGTCCTAATCAAGGCCCTCACCTTGTCAATCAATCCGAAACAGACCCCAGCCCACCCCTTGCAAAAAAATAAAAATAAAGTCCAAACCTGAAACCAAAAATAACTAAATAACCCATTAAAATTAAAAAAAAAAAGGGCCCCACCCCAGCCCACTGCCCCCCTCTGGAACTTGCCCCTGTACTCACACGCACATCGAAGGTGAAGAGATCCCTTGGCTACACACGCGCGCACCCACACATGCCTACACACATTCCTATGTAAATACACACGCACCGACGTACAAAGAACAAGGAACGTTACAAATATACATCCCAGCTTGTTGCAGCGAGGCAGGGAGGCTGCGAGCGGCCCGGCCCGGCGCTGCAAGGCAGGGGCAGCAGCGTCCACGGCCCGCGGCCCGCGGCCTGGAGGCGTTTTGGTGAGCAGCCATGGGGCTGGCAGCCCTGGATGGGGACACGGGGACTGTCCCACGACAGATACGCTCCAGAAGCCACGCCAGAAGCCAGGCCAGGCAGGTGATGGAGCCCGTGGGTGGCAGCACATTGCTGGCCCCTGCCACCAGCTCGCCGGGATGCTGGGGGTCTCCGGCCAGAGCCCACGGTGAGCCTCATCCCACCGGACCCATCCTGCCGAGGCCCAGTGGGTGCCACGGGAGGCCCTGGGGTGCAGGGGGAGCCCACGGGTCAGCCCCCCAAGGAAGATGCTCCTCAGGCTTCCCACCGGCCTCACAGTGTGCCATGGTTGGGGTCAGCAATGAGCCGGCAGCCCCCGGCCTCGCCTGCTGTGCCCTGGTTCCCCACCTTGTGTCTCAACGAGCTGCTGGCTGAAAATGAACTTGGGGCAGCTGGAAGGCAAGGAAGAAGGGAAGAGAAAACATCCCCGCAGGATGCCGTGCAGACAGCTTCTTCCTTTCTTGGGTCTCTGCTTCCCGACCTTTGCGCTCCCCGAGGCCATCCTGGAAATGGAAGGTGGAGCTGGGTTCTCCATCCACTGCTTCTCCACCCTGCCACGGTGCTGTCAGCGGGCTGAAGAACTCGCCACCAGCCACGGGAGAGACCCAGGGACCCATCTTCCACCACCAAAGCCCCTTCCTCGTGCGCCCTGCCCTGCGCTCAGCAGCACCACGCGCTCGCTCCCCTCCCTGGGATTTTTTTCCCTACCCAGTGGTGCAGCCTTCGCTGCTCAATTCCTGTCTGAACTTTCAGGGCAAGTTTGTATTCAGACAGAAAGCAGGCATTTCACCCTGCCCCACGCAGCATCGTGCGGTTCTTCTGAGTACCACGGGCGTCTGCAGGAGCCAGGACTCGCCTCAGCTTCCCCAAAAATAACCCTGCGGGCTGGCAGAGAGGGGCCAAGACCCCCGAGGGGCTCCATGGGACACAGGTGGAGAAGGGAGGATGGCAGCAGAAGCACGGAGCAGTTAACACGAAGCAGGGCAGTGCCACAGGGGAGCGGGAGAAGGTCCCACAGCCGAGGATGGGTCAGGGGAAGAGCACGAAGGTTTGTGCACCCCAGCCTGGCCGAGCGGCTGTGGGGCCTCTCCCGAGAGGTGGCACTTGGTCCCAAGCAGCTGCAGCTCAGGGTTCCCCTCCACACCAAGCTGAACCATTTGGGGACACCGAGTGACATCCTGGCAATGCCGTGTGCTGCTGCCTGGGATGGGTTTCTGATTGCTGTGCCGGGCGGAGGAGCCCTGCTGCTTGCTGCTCACTTACCCATTACCCGTCTCACATCCATCAGCTCTCCCTCCACCACCCACAGAGCGACCAGAAGCGTTCCCCAGCCCCCAGTGCAGCGTTTCCAGCCCAGAGGAGAGCTGTGCTGAGGTCACTCCTCCAGGCATCACCATTTTGTGCCGCCTTGCCTTTAGTTGTCAGAAAAGATGGAAATTGTAGCGCGGGTTTCACTCAGGCAGTACTGCTCCTTAGACTATGTGGCTCCTTGGGTGGAAGGGGACGGAGCTCCCCACCTCCTGTCCTTGCTCTGCAGCTACACACGTGCACGGTCAGGGCCTGGAGCAAGCCGGGTGCCAGACGGCCACGCAGGACCGGGGCAGTCACCTCCAGAGGCCCTTTGGTCAGCTCGCAGGCCCTCGTGGTGGATGGAGCTGGCAGCGTGGAGGGACAGCCACGTGCAGAAGTCAGCGAGACATCGCTGCTGCCACCGGTGAGCCCCCTGTGGTCTCCAGCAAGCCCAGGGTAAGGGTCTGCCACCGGGATGTCTCCAAAACCTTGCAGATGTTGCCACGACCCGCAGCACAAACCGTAGGGCAAGCTCCGTGGGATCTGGTGAGCGCAGCAGGGAGGGTCCGGAGCTGCCTTGCCCCATGCCAAAGCCTTCAGGGGCCGTGGGGTGGGGGGCTCGGGGGGCTCAGGGGGCTCGGGGCCCCGCATCCCAGCGAAGGGACCCGCGCGGTGCCAGCCTCGGGCGTCCCGCAGCGCCAACGCGCCTCCTGACTCTGCTCACCAACCACTCCATAAATAAATACGTTAAATAAATAAAGTGACAGATCCAGACTAGGGAAGGCGTGGGGTGAGGGGGAGGAAGGAAAGAAGGAAGGGGGCAGCTCCCATCGCCCCGGGGGGGCTGCTCACGAGCGTCTCACACAAACACAGGCGCACACCGAAGTAGCTGAAGACAAAGACGAACGGGGGAGCGGTGGAGGTGCTGCCGGCGGTGGAGGTGCTGCCGGCGGGGCCGTTCCTTGGCCCCGGTGCTGGAGGCAGCCGCCGACGGGCTCAGTCCTCGCGGGGCAGGGGCTCGGGGCGGTCACTCCTGCGCCGGCGTCGTGGAGGCGCGCGGGGACCCGGCGGCGAGGGCGACGTGCGTGGTGGAGGACGGCAGCGACCGCGGCGTCTGGCACCTGGAGGGGGTGGCACGAGCAGAAAACCGTCTCCCTTCTGCTTCCTCTTCCCCCGTCTCCTCCCCCAGGCCCTGCTGTTTTCTCTGCGATCTCCCATGCGGGCAGCGCCCGAGGACACCCAGCGCTGGACAGCACTGTGGTCATCCTGGGGGTGTGTGTGCGATGATGTGCTGCTGTCATCATCCTATTTTTTCATAGACTCACAGAATCCTGGAATGGTTTGGGCTGGCGGGGCCCTCAGAGCCCCCCCAGTGCCACCCCTGCCATGGGCACGACCCCTGCCCCCAGCCCAGGCTGCCCCCAGCCCCGTCCAGCCTGGCCTTGGGCACCCCCAGGGATGGGGCACCCCCAGCTCCTGGGGCAGCCTGTGCCAGGGCCTCGCTGCTCTCAGAAGGAAGGATTTCCTCCTAATGTCTAACCTAACCCTGCCCTCTTTGAGTTTAAAGCCCATTCCCCCTTGTCCTGTCCCTCCCCGTCTCTCCTGCAGCCCCCCTCAGGCACGGCCAGGCTGCCGTGAGGTCTCCCAGAGCCTTCCCATTTAACACCCATTACAAAAACAACATAATCCACGTTTTTAAATATTATTACACACTAGCAATTCACAGCTAGTTTTAAGCCCCAAAGCAACAGGGGGCATAGGAAGCCCCGCGGGGCAGCAGGGTGGAGGCGGATTGGGTGTTGGGCTCCCCTTGGACCCCCCAAAACCTGCCTCCAACAGGAGACAGGAAACATTTCCAGGCTGCCCCGTGCCCTCGGCTTTGCGGCTCCCCCTCAGCCTGTGCTGCCCCACTCGGTGCACCCCCTGCACTCACCAGGAGCGGGACTTCCTCACGCGGGAGGCCGCCGGCCGCTCCAGGAGGCTGTCGAGGTGCATCAGCCTCTCCAGGTGCAGAGCCCGCGGGTCCTGCTCGGCCGGGTCCCTGCTCCGCTCGAACTCGAACACGGCCGGAGGGGAGACGTCCAGCTCCAAGATCATGATGTTCTCAGCCTGCAGCAGGACAGGGAGAAGGGAGAGACAACGCAGGGAGTCACCGCGTGGCAAAGCAGCGAGGCAGCACCTCGGGCAGGTCCGAATTGCTGAGCAAAGTTGAATGCCCACGGGGAACAGGGACCCTCTCCTGGCTGCTGCTCTGCCCTGCTCTTCTCAGGCTCTTCTGCTCTTTCACAGCACCAGCAGACAAGGCTGAATGTCCTCGTCCCCTCAGACTAGTGGCAGGAGCCAGCAGAGGCAGTGAGCCAGGAGCTCAAGGACTGGCTGACAGGCACGGCCACCGACCCAGAAAATTGGGGCCAAGGCTCTCAAAGCTGGGAGCTTTATCTCGAGTACCTCAAGTCATCAAGTCTTATCTACTCCATCCTCTCTCCAGCTGCCTGGAGCTGTTAGCCATCCGTCCGTCCGTCCATCCATCCATCCATCCACCCACTCCAATACAGTTCTTACTAGCCACCACCTCATCCTAATGTTATTTTCTCCACCTGTCCATCTGTCCATTGATCCATCTCAGTAAAATCCATCCATCTCATTGATCTTCTTTCCATTCATCTGTCAGTGCAATTCTTTCCATTCATCCCTCCATCCGTCCACTTCTACATAGGTCTGTCTCTCTGTCCATCTATCCCAGTGCCATTCCATACTTCACAGAATCACAGAATTTCTAGGTTGGAAGAGACCTCAAGATCATCGAGTCCAACCTCTAACCTAACACTAACAGTCCCCACTAAACCATATCCCTAAGCTCTACATCTAAACGTCTTTTAAAGACTTCCAGGGATGGTGACTCCACCACCTCCCTGGGCAGCCTGTTCCAGTGCCTCACAACCCTTTCAGTAAAGAAATTCTTCCTAACATCTAACCTAAACCTCCCCTGGCGCAACTTAAGCCCATTCCCCCTCGTCCTGTCACCAGGCACGTGGGAGAACAGGCCAACCCCCACCTCGCTACAGCCTCCTTTAAGGTAGCTGTAAAGAGCGATAAGGTCGCCCCTGAGCCTCCTCTTCTCCAGGCTGAACAAGCCCAGCTCCCTCAGCCGCTCCTCGTAGGACTTGTTCTCCAGATGCTTCCTTCCTTCCTTCCTTCCTTCCTTCCTTCCTTCCATCCCTTCATCCATCCATCCATCCCCCCACCCACCCAGGGACGCCCTATCCCCCCTGCGCCCCCCGTTCCCCCCCCTTACCCGGTAGCGCGGATGCGAGCCCATGGCCATGGCCACGCGGGCGTACTGGCTGATGGGTCTCTTGTACCCCACGGCCGAGGTGGGCCTCTTCTTCATCTGGCTGCTGCTTCTGAAAAGGAAGCCAGGCGAGGAAGGTCCCTCACACAGCACAAACACTGCCAGAACCGCGCCGGGCACGGCCCCGAGCGCAGGACGGACCCCAGCGGGCGGAGGGGAGGCTCCTGCCCGCGGCGCCTCCGTCGTGTCCCCGTGTCCCCGTCCCACAGCGGTGGCACCGCCGGGCCCAGCTCACCCCCGCTCCTCGCCCCAGCTGGCGGGGAGCCGCACGCACCCGCCGGCCGGCACCAGCGGCTGGAACTTCCACTGGTCCTCCTCGCAGTCGAAGTACAGGCGGTTGACGATCTTGTTCTTCTCCTCCGGAGGGATGAAGTTCTCGATGATCAAGTACCTGCACGAGGCACAGGCCAGGAGAGGGGGGAGAGGCAGGGAGAGAAGGAGAGGAAGGGGTTACGGGGACAGGAGGGAGAGCGGAGATGGGGAGCAGGGGGAGCAGGGCAGGGGGGCACAGGGGGGCAGAGAGGGTCCAGCAGGGTCAGATCCAGCAGGGGTGGGCGAGGCAGGAGAGAAAGGGCAGAGGAAGACTGTCATTCAGAGAGGAGTGGAGGAAACATCGTCAGCTCTGCGCGCTGCCTCGGGGCCAAAACCCCACCGCCTGCTCCCCTGCGGGTCCCCAGGCACCGTCTGCAATGCACGGTCTGCAACGTGCAGTTTGCAGCGTGCAATTTGCAACGCACCGTTTACAAGGAAGCCTGCAATGTGCAGTTTGCAACGTGCAATTTGCAACGCACCGTTTACAAGGAAGCCTGCAATGTGCAGTTTGCAACGCACGGTCTGCAACATGCAGTTGGCAGCACAGGATTTGCAAGGCAGCCTGCAACGTGCAGGTTGCGATGCTGAATTTGCAATGTGCAGCCTGCAACGCACGATTCGCAACGCACGCGTTGAGTGCAGCCTGCAAGGTTCAACTTGCAACACACACTTTGCAACATGCAGTTTGCAACGCACAGTTTGCAAAGCAGCCTGCACCGTGCAGTTTGCAACGCGCAGTCTGCAGCGCAGCCCCCACCGCCGAGCCCCTGCAGCTCTGTGATGCACCAGGAACCCCCCGGGGGCTCCCCAAACCCAGCCAGGAGCCAGCTGCACCCCCCCAACCCCTCTGCCCCCTCCTCAGGCCCTCTCGCAGCACTCGTTGCCCCCTGCACCCCCCCGGCCGTGGGGCAGGCCGGGATTACAGCCCCCTGCCGGCGTCCCGCCAGCCCCGCTAAGAGCATTTCCTCTCAGCCCCGGATTATTCTTGTCGCTTTTTTTTTTTTTTTTTTGGCTTTTTTTTTTTTTTTTTAAAGCCTTAATTCATTTTGAAAATCCCTTCGGAGGATGGGAAGCCAAAGCGGCCACGCTGTCGCAGCAGCCAAGCTTCCCCAAGCGAGATGCAGGCGGGATGTCCGGGGAGGCCGGACAGCAAGGGAAACTGCATCCAATTGACCCCAGAGGGAATTTTTGTTTTCCCACGTTGGTTCTGGGGTAAATCGGGAAGCTGCACAAGGCCGTGCCGAGTAGATGAATTGCCGACGTGAGTCTGCAGGCTCTTAAAATGTTTTAATCACGTTCAAAAGGCCGGGTGGTAAAACTGAAATGAGATTCTGCTCGGAGTAAAATTCTGAATATTTCATCGTGAAAACGCTAAAATATTTATACGTGTCTGGGCTGTTATTTTAAGATATTGAATAAAATAAATGCTTGCAGTGAAAACAGACCCACTGGGGGGGGGGGGGCTGGACCTGTGCTTCCGAGGTGCTCTGGAGGGAACCGGGGGCCCCTGCACCTCGCTGCACCCACCTGGGGGCACGAGTGGAGCGCAGGGGGGTGGCACCCAGGGGTGCCCGTGACACCCAGCCCCGTCACCGTGCACACCCAAACTGCTGCTGCTAATTGGGGGGGGGCTGTGCTCTGTGCCCCCCCCGGGTTTGGGGCCACCTACTTGAGCTTCAGCTCCCGCGTCTGCTCGTTCTGCGCCTCCTCCAGGTCCTGCCGCACGCGGATGTACTCGTCGTGCTGGTCCTGGATCTCCGCCTTCACCGCCTGCAGCTTGGCGTACAGCTGGGCCG
>CM030751.1:118983921-119028754 GCA_018104995.1 Cairina moschata | reverse complement strand
AGGGTGACACAGAGGGACAGGGTGACATTAAGGGGCAGGGTGACATGCAGGGACACTCGCTCGCCCGCAGGTGTCAGCAGGAGGCCGGCTGGTGGCCGCGCTCAGGGTTGTCCCCAAGGCAGTGGGGACGGGGTCTGCCTGGGGTGATTTCACCCTCTGGGGCTGGGGACTCCACTGCTGCCCCCCATGAAGGAATTCTGCTGGATGTCCCCCCTAGACCCCTCCTGGTGCTCCCTGAGACCGTTCCCTTGTGTCATAAACGTGTCCCCAATGTGTCACGGCCACCCTGGGACACCGCAGCCCCCCCCGGGGTGTTCCCAGCCCTGAGAAATCTGGCTGGTTTTGGGTACCACAGCCAGCCCCAGGACACCTCTGTCGTCCCTAGGACACCACGGTCACGTCTGGGACGTCATGGTCACCCCAGGGACACCACAGCCACCTCGGCACCCCTAGGACACATTAGGGCAACCCCAGACACCGTGCTCACCCCCGCCTGTCCCCGCTCTGCCCCGTCCTGGCCAGGGCTCTAGGGACGGTTTCCCTTTGGTTCCCTCCCCACCCTGGTGCTTTTATGGCCCCTGAGGGCTCCCAGTGCCCCGCAGAGCCCCACCAGGGACGTGGCCGGAAAATAATCTGGAGAAATAAGTGGGAAAATCGGAGAAAGCCCTGACGCAGCCACTGCCCCGGCAGCGCTCCCGGGCACCCTCTGCAGCCGGCGAGGTCCCTGGGGTGTCCTTGTCCCGCAGAGGACGGGGGGCAGCTCCCGGCTGGGTGTCAGATGCGGTCTGTTCCCGATGAACTTGAGAGACGGCGGCGTCCTGCCACGCCGCTTCTGCACAAGATACCCGGGGCATGAGTCTCGGGTTACTGCCAAGCCCTTCTGACTGTGCCATCAACGCCTCCCAAACGCCCCTCGCCCCGCGGGGCAAGGTGCAGAAGCTGCTGAAAGAGCAACCCCGAGACCTCCCCCCCGCTCCTGGCAGCCCGAGGGCATCCCACCGAGCTCCCAGGCTGAGCTCCCACGGGTTTCTGCCCCTGGATCCCCTCCGCCAGCCTCTGGGGCTGTGGGGTGGGCTCCTGGTGCACCAGCCCACCCCGTTGGGCTGAGATCACTTTTTTGGGCTGAGATCACTTATTTTGGGGGATTTTCCCACTGCAGCAGGGCACCAGCAGGCAGCGAGGCCGGGCAGGGAGAGCAGGGCTCCCGCAGCCCACCCTGGGGGGATTGTTCGGGTGGGTTTACCCCATATCCCAAGGGATGGGGGCAGTCGGAGGGGCAAGTGCGACTTAACTGGAGCCTGGATTTAGGCCGGATCAGTTTGCTGGCAGCTGACCCTGCTATAATTAGACGGCGGCTTCGGTGAGGGAGCCAACTTGGAGCGCCGAGCTCCAGCCCCTTCCAGCCCGCAGGCGCATTAAAGGCAAGCGCCCGGTCCCAGCGTGACCCCAGATGCTCACGGCAGCGGGGTGAGGAGCTGAGGAAGGGGAGATGAGCAGCAAAACCCCTGCAGAGTGGGGCTTCTTGGCCTCGGGTGTGCTCAGAGAAAGCCCTCGGAGGTGGCCCCGTTGGGCTCCACCAGGACCCCCAGATGGAAAATCACCGGGACACGGGGTAAAAAGGGTCCCAGCTCTGCCCCAACTTGCTCCGAGACCACTCTCAGTGGCCTTGTCCCGGTGGGATACCTGCAGGAAAAGCAAGCAAAGAGCCCGGGCCGTGCCCCACGTCCCTCTTCCCATCTCTGCTGTCACCCAGGGGGGGCAGAGAGAGGGGCCGAGGGAGTGCTGGCAGCCAGGTGGGAGGCGCTGGGCGTTTATCTGGGAACGGGGTTTCAACAGATGTGGTGTGAGCAATGTCTGTAAGGCAACCAGATCAGCGTCGATGCTCAGAGATTAAAGGATTTAATAATCTGCTGGCAAGATGTAATTTAAAGAGGCAGAGCTCTGGCTTGACAGCGCTAAAGACGCAGCGAGGAGTTCCCACCCTGCCCCAAACCCACCCAAACGTCCCTTCAAACAGAACAAACCTCCCGTGCAGGGCTGGGGGGCTTCTCTACACTGCCCCGGGGGCTAACATCCTATCCTCCTGTTTGGGTGACCGATGATTAAATGTTCTTAAATGTTACCGTGCTCCTGCAGAGCCTTTGGCTCACGAGCTGCCCCTCGTGGCACCGACCCCAGCGCCGCGCAGCCCCTTGTTCTCCTCGCTGCTTCCCTCCCCGGTGAAAAGCCCCGAAAACAAGGCGGTGACTGGCTCTGCAAAGCACTGCTGACAACAATGCCGGCCTTTCTCCTCCGCTCGCGGGCAGCGCGGGATCGTGACCCGGCACCACCGCAGGCGAGCGGTGCTGCGAGGAGAGGGCAGGAGCTTGGGCAGCAGAGGGGGCGAACGTCTGGAACAGGTTGTGGCGCTGAGAAACAAGACCCCGAAGCCTTCAATTTGGGGAAGGGCTCCTCAAAAGTGTGCCCCATGTGTGCCCATTGCAGACAAGAGGGCAGAAAGCTCCTCGCTGCCTGCCGCGGGGCTGAGCCTGGCCGAGCCTCCCATGCTGAGCACCGGCAGCCGAGCTGCGAGCACGCGGGGCTAAATACGTCCCTGGCACGCCGAGCCCCTCTGCTGAAGGCTGGCCGGGCTCTGCGTGACCTTCCTGCCGCCTTCAAGTGCTGATGAAGTACTTCTGTACTTCTGCTCTCGATGCCAGGGTGGCGGCAAGGACAGAATTTGGGAAGAGACGGTCCCTGCTTCCGAGGCGCGGAGCTGCCTTTCTTGTTCCTCTTAGTCCCTGGCTTTGTGCTGCAGCTGGGCTGGGGGACAGATGTAGGAAGAGGCAGGGAAGCACAAACCGAGCTGGAGAACCTACAGCCCTGCCAGAAGCTGTGGTAGGAGCCTCTCCAGATGCTGACCCATCCTCCAGGCTGCACTTTTAGGAGGCTTGCTCGTGTCTTGCTGCTCAGATCCCCCGAAGGCTGAAGGGTGGCTGGGAAGGCCACTGAAACCTCATGCAACGCCTGCAAGTGCTTGCAAAAGAAAAGCAGTGTGGGGACCTTCCTGGACTTTGTATCACTTTTACTTTCTCTTCCCAGGAATTCATTTTGCTGATAGAGCTCACTCCTTTCATTTCTTACATTTTGAGACACTAGAGTGTCTCAAAGCATTCAACCAGCTCCTAGGTATAGTTCAACACTGATTTATTTTGAGACCCCTGACCAGCTCCCATAGTTTGATATTTATTATATCATAGCTTGGTATTTATTGCCAGGGGTTCCTGGCACCCACAGGCTGGAGTTTGGTGCTCAGGGCCCGGGGTGCTCGGCAGCACGGCCGTGCTGCAGCGACCTCTGAGAAGAGCAGCATGCAGAGTCCTTTCAGCTCCTCTCCTGTTCCTCCCAGACAACGTGCTGAACACCTAGGGCTGTACCTCCAGTCCCATAAGGGACCCCGTCCTTGCTGAGGTTTCGGGTCCCAGCAGTTCCCGAAACATTGGGAGCTGCAGGCGACTGTGGGGCCGTGGAGCCTGTCCCAGAGGGCTCCCAGAGCTCGTCCCTCGGGGCGAGGAGCGGGGCCAGGAGCCAGCTCCCCCCTCTGCCAGCCCAACCCATGCCTGGGGCAGAGCAGCGCAGGTCCAGGTCACGTCCCTGCCCTGCCTGCCAACAACAAAGCTGTTTGCAGAGGCCGTGGGGCTGGGGATGCCTCCCGGATGACAAAGACCTTTCCCAGCCCTGCGTACACCCAGGGCCGGGCCCTGCTTTGTGAGAGGCTTTGAGTAACCAGCAAACCCAGCGCGTTGCAGCTCTCCTGGAGCAAACCTCCCCAAACTCAAACACTGTTGCACAACGGGCTCGTGATTCACTTTTTCCCTCCCCGCTGCAAGATCTGAAGGGCATGCATCTTCAGCATGGTGTTGCAACCCCAGCAGTTCAGCCAAGGAGGGGCCCGCGGGTCCTTGCTGCCTCTGTTCCTCCTAATTCAGTCCTAATTAGCCCTCGGCACAGGGGATCGGTGCCCTCCTGACAGAAGGAAGGAAGATCCTTGGGAAGATGTGGTGGGGAGGGCTGTGAGAACTGCTGGGCGCCTCGCTGCACATCCCAAATGTGCAGCCTTGTGGGGACGGCCTCTGGAGCAGGACGCAGGGCTTGGCTGTGTCCTTGTCCTCGGCAGGGCATCTTCTGTGGGACTCAGGGCAAAACCCAGGCAGAAAATCCTCCTGGTTTGCGGAGCAGTATGCAAGATTTCCTGTTACTTCCTCTCCAGGAGCCCAAAAGATACGCTTCTTTGGACTCCATTGCGAATGAAGCTCTCTAGGACCAACATTTATTATAAAAATCTGTGAAAACCTCTAGTGATGTGCTTGTGCTGATCAACCTTTTGGGGACTGCGGACCCTGGTGGCAACCTGTGGCGGTCTCTGCAGGGTGGAGCTGTCCATTGACACCGGCGTTTCCCCCCCAAACATTTCAGTTTCAGACAAATGTTTTACAGAGGGTGAGGCAGTTACATTTATTGCATGACCTAAATATTTACCTGCCAAGGTTTAAATACTCATTTTTTTCACTTATAAGAAAATATTTTCATTCATACCTAGGAGACATTTTCAATAAAGACTTGTGCGGTGGGCTTGTACATAGGGAAGAGGTAAAAATGTTTTGTAATTGTTCCACTTTGCCTCTCTGACGGTGAAGAGGGGCTACTTTTGAGGCACAATTCACGTTTTTTTTCTACAGAATCTTTGGAATTGGGTGAATTACGCGGTGATGGATGGCAGGAGACGAGGGAAGGGCTCAAAGCTGAGTCAGGGGAAGCTCGGGCAGGGGTTTGTCACCGAGAGGAGGCTCATGGAGAGATGGGACGAGCTCCTTGGGGAGTTGGCACGGCCCAGAAGCCGTTGGGATTCATGAAATGTCCGGAAAATGTCCTAAAATACGTGATTTAACGGCTGGGGTGGGTGTGCTGTTAAGACCTACGGGTTAACCCCTGTGTGGAGGAGGTGGCCTCAAGGACAGCCCCTCCCACGGCGGGACACCCAGCAAGGCACCGAAAAGCAACCTTTATTGGTTAATTTTTATTAAAAAGAGGCACAAACTGCTCGGGGGGGGGGTGCTGTGAGGGGGCCGAGCCCCGCGATCACCTCACGGCCGCAGCCCCTCCCCCCTCCCTAGGGGCTCCCCGCGCGACGTCACCCCCCAGCACAAACAGACAGCGTGCGCACCCAATCAGCACAGCGGACACTGAGCGAGGGGGGCGGGACTTCCGCTTAGAGGGCGGGCGGCGAAGGGGGAGGCAGCGCCTCGCCCTTAACCCCCCCTCCGCGTGACGTCACCGCGGGCCCGCCTGTGGCCCGGCGTGCGTGATGACGTCACCGCGTGCACCGCCTCCTCCTCTCCTCAGTGCCACCGCCCCCCCCCCCCCCCTGGCGGCCCCCGCCGTTACCGAGCCGGGAGCGCCGGGGCACGGCCGGGCCGGGCCCAAGCGAGCCCAAGCGGGGCTGAAGCGAGCGGGGCCGGGGTTATGAGGCCGGGCTCCGCCGCTGCGTCCCGCTGAGGAGCAGCCAAGGCCCGCGGCGGCGCGGGGAGCGCGGCGGGGCAGCCATTTTGTGGGCCCGCGCCGCCTCCTCCTCCCCCTCCCTCCTCCTCCTCCTCCTCCTCTTCGGCCTCCTCCTTCCTCCTCTTCCTCCTCCTCCTCTTCTTCATCCTCCTCCTCCTCCGGGCCCGGTGCTGAGGGCGGCGGGGGGCCTGCAGCGGGCGGTGGTGGTGGTGGTGGTGGCGGTGGGGGCGGCGGGGGCCGCCGCGCCTCCCCATGGCGAAGAAAACGTACGACCTGCTCTTCAAGCTGCTGCTCATCGGCGACTCGGGCGTCGGCAAGACCTGCGTGCTCTTCCGCTTCTCCGACGATGCCTTCAACACCACCTTCATCTCCACCATCGGTCAGTGCCCGCCGGGCCCCCCGCAAAATGGCCCCGTATCCCCGTGGCCCCCTGTCCCTGTATCCCCAGTCTCCTTCTCCCTGTGTCCCCCTGACCCCAAAATATCCTCATGTCCCCAGTCTCCATATCCCCAGGTCCCCCGGCCCTAAAATGTCCCCGTGTCCCCCTGTCCCTATATCCCCAGATCCCCATGTCCCCAGTCTCCATATCCCCATACCCCCCTGACCCCAGAATATCCCTGTGTCCCCCTGTCCCCATATCCCCAGGTCCCCCTGACCCCAAAATATCCCTCTGTCCCTATATCCCCAAGTCCCCATGTCCCCAGTCTCCATGTCCCCATGTCCCCATATCCCCAGGTCCCCCTGACCCCAAAATATCCCTGTGTCCCCCTGACCCTATATCCCTATGGCCCCAGTCTCCACATCCCCATGTCCCCCCGTCACCCCCCTTCCACCCCCAGCCGTGTCCCCAGGGGCTGGATCTCCCCCCCATGTCCCTTCCCCAGCCCCAGTCCCTGCTGCCTCCCCCCCCCCCACCGCCCTCCCTCCCTCCGTGGCTCCCCACATTTTATTTTTTTTTCCCCCTCCCCGCCGCCGCTTTGTTTTGCAGCTCGGGTGCCGAGCTTCAAACCCTCTCTGCGACGGGCTTTGGTGGCGATTTAAGGGAATTAAGGCTTCCGCCGTGCCTTGTGGTGTAACTAACGTGTGCGGGCCCCAGCCGCATGTCAAGGGGGGAAAAAAATGCGTTGGATCTCGGCTTTTTGTGGCTGCTGGAAAGCCCTGAAACGCCTGGCCGTGCAGCTGTTGACCAAGGGTGGGAGAACGCGGTGCCAGCGTGAACCTGCGAGCACACGCCTTGTGCTTCCTCCTCAGTGCCCCGGCGTTACCCTAAAAATCATAGCTCAGAACTTGAGGCGTAAAACAGGGGCTCGCAAGCAAGACCTTGGTCATCTGAAGCCAAAGGAAATCTGCTTGGGCTCGGAGGGCAGCGAAGTGCCAGGGGCAGTCCCCTGAGAGCTGCTGGGGCTTCAGCTCGTGGCTCTGCTGAGGAGTTGTTGGTCGGGGGGGGGTTGGGGGCAGTGAAGGTTGCTTAATGCCAGCTTTCACCATCCCGTGTCTGGGCTCCTGGCAGCTGTGTTTATTTTTGCTGCCGTGGTTCTGTGCTGCTGGGCGAGTCGTGCCATGGGGCACACGGCGTTGGTCGCTGTCAGAGGGTGCTCGAAGGCTCCTGGCCGCTCGCAGAGTTACAAACAGCCAACGTCTGGCTTCAGGAGGCAGCAGGTGGAGATATATATATATATATAGGTAGCTCTGGCTCCAGAGGGCTGGTGTTTTGGGGACCGGTGATTTTAATAATGAGCTCCCGGGGTTCATCGCTCGGCAGGTTCTGAGGTTTCCAGCAGAGCATCGCCAGGTTTAGCAGCAAACGTGCACGAGGCTGAGAGCGTCTCTGAGTGCTCGGACCGGGCTAGAGCAGTGGGTATTTCTGCAGTGGATAAGCTGTAGTGCGTATACACTAAAAGGAGAGTTGTATTTCCCAAATTTTGAACCGAATGTCGAGGTGTGGCAGCAGCAGGCACCGCTCGAGGTGGGTGGCTGGGTCAGAGGGTGTCAGGCTTCCGTCTTCACAGGGGAATTTGCAGATTTGGGGGCACAACTGGGTTTTCCACGTGGTGCTGTTATTTCACCTTACGCTGAAGCCACCTTCGTGTGGTTATTTGTCTGCGATGGCTTAGTGAGGAGACATGGTGGGAAGGTGTGCGTGTGGGCAAGCAGTGCCAGGCAAAATGGGGACTGGACGTAAACGCCTTCAAATGCAGCCACGAGGCAAAAATCCTCGGCTTTTGCAGAGGGCTCAAACACCTGCCCAGTCGTTGTTGGCACCCTTACGACAATCAAGCAATCTGCCTGAAATTGGGTTTCCTCAAACGCTCTCAGGTTTTCCCTGCAGCAGTAGCAGGAATGCCGGCGGTCCAGGAGGGGCACGCAGCGCGTGGAGGTGACTGCTGTGATAACCTGGTCCCTGCTGCAGCAGCTGGGTGGGTTTCGCAGCCCAGCAGGAGACGTTCAGGAAAGAACCTGGATGAGTCTTTGACCTGTAGCAAGGAGGAAATGCCGTTTCCAAATCGCTTGTGTACACAGCGGGTGACATTGAAGGCGCCTGGCTCATTGGCTGAATCTCTCCTTATATCAAAAAGGAAAAAAAAAAGGAGAGAAACCACCTTAGGAGCTGGTTAGCTCTGATTCATGCCTCTGTGTTTACCCAGAGCTCCACCAAGAGCCTGAGATAGCGCAGCACGTCAGATGTGCTGCAGCACGGGTGGCTGCGGGCAGGGCCGGGGCCGGCCTGTGTCGGGGATGGCTCTGGGGGACTATTGGAGCCCGTCCGTGTTCCTAAAGGGTGTGTGTGGGGGGAGGCGTCCGGTTCTGTAAAGCAAAGGCTCGTCTGTGTATGAAAATGCAGCTGTGGTGTGTGTTCCTACTCCACGTTGGCAACCTGCGTGCCCTTATTTCATCTTCACAGCTTTCAGGAGCGGGTTAAGCACGCTGCGGGGTGACGGTTTGGGTGCTTGTTGGGGGGCTCTGCT
The DNA here is from genome assembly GCA_018104995.1 of Cairina moschata. Taxonomy (NCBI): domain Eukaryota; kingdom Metazoa; phylum Chordata; class Aves; order Anseriformes; family Anatidae; genus Cairina; species Cairina moschata. Next base: position 119,020,250 of record CM030751.1, on the reverse strand, counting down.
TAACATTTGACTTTGAGTCGCTTCGATCTAACGTTTCCTGCCAAAACAGCAGCTAAGCTTCTGGTGTGACGAGGTGCGTGTGTGAATGGTTTCGTTACCCCGTCTAGAGGTGCTATAAATACTCCCCGTGGCTCCTCGGCAAGAATCCCTAAGTCATCGCAGCCTCCCCGCGGGGAGCAGGGCCCTTGCCTCCAGCGCCGCCGCTCGCAGGTGGAGAGCGACCGAAGGAGAGAGAGGGCTGGGCCTGGCTGAGCCACTTCTGGCCCTGGCAAAGCAGCAATTTTGGGGTGCGAAAATGGCTTTGATCTTTCTTTTTAAGCAGTCGTGGTGACGGTGCAGTTCCGCTTCAGGGTGCGGGCTGGAAGCCGCTCCTGCGGTGTAGGGGGAGCTCTGCCGCCTGCCCCTGCCCCCCAGCAGCTCCTGAGGTCCTTTACTCTAGGACCAGCAGTGTGAGTAGCTTCCAATCGATAGGTGCTTAATTTCCTGCTGTCGATTTGTTTTGGCACCCGGCGTGACAAGCTGCTGAGGGCTGGAAGCGAACGGTTGAGGAGGGTCCGCGTGGCGAGGCCGTGCGGGGTCCGCAGGTAAAGCAGCGCCTGGGCTGCTGGGTGGGGAGGGCTGGCGGCCTCAGGATTTGAATGTCAGAACGAGCTCGAGCACATAATTGCTATTGTTTGACGAAGTAAAATGCAAATTAAGGTGAGTCACAAGCAATGTTTTCCCATGGAACCTGAATGCTTCCAGTAATGTGCTCCGGAGAACAAAGAGCGTGTAGCCCTCCTGAGAGCCCCGCTGAAACCGGCGGCTTCGGTGGAACTTGCATGGGTCGTAACCCACGCTGAGATCCAGGTGTTCTCCGGGCATGTTCTTTACTTGCAACCGCTGCAACTCCGTGCTTAGGCGATCCTGCAAATACAGGGATGGAGAAAAAGCAGCAAGGTTTTGAGGTTTGGTCACTGAGAGTTTTATCCTGACCGCGGGACGGGCTCGGTGCTGGAGCTGTGCTAGCAGTGTGCAACACGGCCTTCTTTTAAGGGCAGAGGTATATGCAAACTGCTTGCTGATGAAATTGTTTTTTCTCAGCTTGTTTTTATTTTTTTTAATTTCTTTGGCCTTTGTTAGAAGTGATTTTGAGTGTTTGCTTTGGGATCATTGTATAATGGTATGTTTAGATAGCCAAACTTAAAGCAAGTCCTCGGATATCAGAAATACAACTAACGAGTTTCTGCATATACCCTGGGAGGTTTGTGTGCCCGTTGTAACAAATGAATATCTGGAAGGAGACACAGATAGCAAACGGGGGAAAAATGTGGTAGGAAAACAAACGGGTCAGAAATTGTTTTGGGTTGTCAAAGCGCTTTTAGCTCCGTGGTGGCTGTAACGAACCCACCTGTATTCCAAACTTCTAGGGTCCAAAAAAAGGTCACGGTATTTCTACAGCAGTGGGAAGCGCTGGCTGCTTCTGCCCTGTGTCCCTTTCTGTCTGCTCTCTGTAGCTGCTGGCAGCGACCAGCCTCGGCTTCTGTGCGTATGGGGCCGGGGCTGTGCTCAGGCCGTGCCCCACTCCTCGCATGCAGCCGGTGAGTCAAGAAAAAAAACCCTCAAAGCAAAAAAAAAGCAAAACCCAAAGGGCATTGAAAGCAAACAGCAGCCCCAGAGCAAGCACCCCTGCGCCCCAAACTCCTCTCTGGTCGCTTCCCTGGCCTGGGGTGGAGCAGTCACCAGCCAGCGAGAGATGCAGGCGTCACTTCTGCGCGTGGAGCTGGACGCTGGAGCTCGCTGCCACGGCAGCCCGTGGAGGGCAGGAGGTGGATGGGTGCAGAAGGTGGCAGGGGATGTTTTGGGGTGCTGGCTGCCATGCACCTACCGTGGGGCTGCTCCTCCTGGGGGGCTGCGGGGCGGCTGGCTCCTCACCTGGGGCCAGCTCTGCTGGTGGTGCCTTGTGCCGCTGATCAGGGACACGGGGACATCTCTGTGGGGAGGAGCCGAGGGACGGAGCTGGCTGGAAGCTTCGTGCCCTCGCTGTTCTGGGCTGCAGCCGTTCCCTGAGGTGTGCTGGGGGCGTGGGGACACCGGGGTGGGAGTCACACCGAGAAGTTACTTGTGCAAATTGATTTTGTGGCAGCTGGCATGTGATTGATGGCCTCTGGTGGCAGTGCCAGCGCGTTCCCTGCGCCCTTCCCCTCCCAGCCCCTGGTATGAAACAGGACGAAGCCCTCGGCTGTGCCCGCTGCTTTCCTGTGCTGCTGCTGTCCCTGTCACAGGGCGAGGGGTGAGACTGCTGCTCGGCTGCTCAGCGACACACACGCAGCCCTGCTGCTCCTCTTCTGGCCGTCCTGGCGCTCACAGCTGCCTGTGCTGGGCTGCGGGAGGCTGGTTCCTGGCTGTGCGGAGTGCCAGGACACGGGGGCAGGACTGGGAAGGGGTGCGTGTGCGTGTCCAGGCCCGACGGTCACTTGGGCACTGAGGTGTACAGCTGAAGAGTGAGCGGAGTCAGTAACGTTGCCTCGGGGAAAAGCGTGTTTCAGGTTCAGAGAGCGGGCTGAGTTTGACAGCCTGTCTTCACAATCCGTAGCCTGCTCTCGGGTTTTACAAGGCTGAGTGCAATGCCTGATGAAATTGGAAGGAAACTTGCTCAGGTAGGTTGGGGTGTAGGTGCTTCCATTTGGGCTGGGTGGTCTCCAGTGTCCCTTCTGTGACCTCCAAACCAGGGGCTGCTTTGTAGTGCCTTGCCTGGTGACGGGCACAGCCGGGGGGTGCAGGGGAGTGCTCCCCTCGTGGCGTCTCAACCTGCCTCTCCTCCAAAGAAAGCAGCACTCCCGTCGTTATCCCGCAGGTGAGAAATGCCTCATCTCTTTCTGTCCTCAAAGTTAGTATTGCTATTTAATTAAAGCACTAATTGAGAGTCCATTGCTAAATACGTAACCGGGGAGAGGAAAAAAGAAATCCTGACTTGGAGGATCTCTGCTTTAGCCCCTGCTGCCCTGAGCGCCGAGGCAGCAGCACGGGGGCTTCGCCCTGGCAGCAGCTCCTGCTTGGTCTCCTTCTGGGGTCCTGGGGGAGCCTCATCCTGCCCGGGGCTGAGCCCTGCCTGGCTGGGGGCCGCTCACACGCGCTCCCTCAGCATCAGCACCCTGCGGCTGGGGGACCCGATGGCACGTGGCAGTGTCAGGTCCGTGTAACACGGGGCGCCTCACACCGCTCTGCACGAGGAGCCCGCCAGCCCCCGGTGTCGGGGGAGTTCCCTGTGGGGGCGCGGGGGCTGCAGCGGGGCCGGGGCTGCTGCACCCAGAGCTGTGCTCGCTCACCCCCAGTGCTCCAGGACCGCGTAGCCCCACGGGGTTTGCTGCTCCGTGTGGGCGGAACCAGAAGTCTTGCGTGGGTTGCAGTTGAAGTCTCTGCGTGTTTTTTGTTCCTTTCTGGAGTTCAAACAACTCCAGGCTTTTTCCCAGCGGGACCGGGGCCGTTGTGTGAAGAAATGCCCGTTGGTGCCTTGTGTTTCTTCAGTGCGACTCCTCGCTGCCCGAGAGAGGGCTGCCTGCTGCTGCTGCGGGCAGAATGCCTGCCCCGACCTCTACTGTGATCACCCAGCCTACCAGTGACCCCCCAGATGGGCGGCCCTGTTCCTCTGCTCGAGGTCAGGGCGAGGTCCTTGCCCACCCTCGGTTTCAGGAGGCTCTCAGCAGGTTGGCTGAAGCTGTCTGGTCAGGGCTTCGTCTCCTCTGCGGCTGAGATCAGGCTCGTTTCTGTTCTGTCACGGCAAAATGCCCTCGGCAGCACGCTCCTGGTCCTGACCAGAAGCTGTTCCTGCTTCTGGGGTGGGAATGGCTTCACCTGGTCCCACCAGCATGTTTGTCTGCTCGAGTACAGAGGATTCACCTTACTCCTGGTGTTCAGCTATTGACCTGAGGCATCTGGACCCGCGAGTTACCGTGCCCAGCTCTGACAGCGACTGCTGTGCCCGGTGGCCTCTCCTCTGCCTCCTGCCCTCCTGATGGCACCACGCTCCGAGCCCCTTGGCTAACTGACTTCTCTGCACTTCTTGAACCGTTGCAGATCTACAATAAGGGTCCGAACTTCCACGATTAATGAAGAAGCTGCCCGTGCTGGCAGCAGTACTGAGGTGCTACCAGTTCCTTGGGTAGCAGTCTTAATTTTCGGTGTCCCCGAAGCCTGCTGCAGCCTGCACCAGTTTCTGAGGTGGGTTTCTTACAGCGTGGTGGCTCATTTAGGCTGAGCTGTCAGCACGGGCTGGCTGTCAGGGCTCCTGACTGGGGCAAGGCGAGCTCAGAAATCCCATTGCTGTGACCGTGGCAGCACGTACGCCTCTCCATCACGTTAGGGGGAGCTCAGAAGCGTGCTGCCAATCCAGCTAATTGCTGGCGCACTGAATCCCACCGCCACTGCTGTTCCGTTCGGCGTGCCGTGAGCTGCTTTCATCTCCATCTCACTTTTTGATCTTGCTGGTAAACAGCAAAACACATTTTTTTTTTAACTGCTCAAGTTTCTGGCGACAACAGAGGTGCTGCTGGCTCCTCGGGCTCTGTGCTTACTGCTGATGTACACGGCCCGGGTGTGAGCTCCGGAACATCTGCACTTCTCTTCCCGTTCCTGGTTTGGTGACCGGGGCTGGTGGGCAGAAACGCTGGAGGCTCGCACAGAGGCGTCTCAGGAACTCCCCTGAAGATCTCCAGAAGGGACGCTGAGCATCGAGTTAACGAGTTAACGTGTCCCTGCTTGAGGCCGTGCGTCAGAAGCACTCGCTCCGTGCTCCATGCCTGTGGCTGTCGGTCCTGGCTGCCAGGACCCTGCTGGGAGCTGAACTCAGTGTTTGAGGTGCTGCAGGCTGCCACCAGGAGTGCTGCAGGCTGGAGAGGTTCCCCTTGGAGGTCTGAAGTGCTCCCTCTGGTCTTTGGGGATTAGGAGATGGCCCCAGCTTTGTGAAGAGCTCCTGACAAAGTTTAAGAGGCGGAAGAGCCGATGGATGAAGAAGGCAGTGACATCTTGCTCAGAGCCCCTTCGGGTGCTCCTTGCCCAGCTTTTGGGGCAGTTCCAGCGTTCCCTCTGCGGCCAGCGCTGTCGTCACCCTCGGTTTCAGCCCCCGGGACTGGTGGTGCTGCCGGCCCAGCTGTCAGTATAATTCCCCTTTAACCTCAATTCTTTGGGTCTGTCCTGGTGTCGATTCCCAACGCAGCCCCACTCGGTGTTGCAGTGGGACGCTGAGCTGCAGGGTGGGAGCTGCTGGGAGCTGATTTTGGGGTAACCTGTGATTCGAGGCAGTGCTGGTGGCGTTCTTCCAGGTCTTTCCACCCTCAGAGGTACGGGATCCCTGTTTCTCGGGCTGTTTCCCTGAGTTCAATTTGAGTGTAGCAGGATCAGTAACAAGTACTGAAGGCGACAAAAACCTGACAGAGGTGGTGCTTCTGGGCAATATTGCAGCAGTGGACGTTTTTTTTTTTTTCCTTCCTTGCTCCAGGTTTCCTGCTAAATAGCCTGGGAACGTTGCTGCTCACTGGAGAACTTCGGGAGGTTGGGTGGAAACGTCTGCTGGCGTAGAACTCGGTCTCCGTGGGGTGAGCGAGGTGGCGGCACCAGCTGCTCGCAGCGTGGAAATGATCTTAGATTCCTAGGAATTGGTTTAAACCAGAGGCAAAAACCTGCGGTGCTTCGCCTCTGTGAAGGCTTCTGGTTCTTGGTGCTGAAATGTTCATAAATTGAAGCTTTTTCTGAAACCTGGACATCGGAGTAAATACCTGCTGGTGTTCAGTAACAGAGAGCATCCTCAGTCACACGGCGGCTGCTTCAGGTCCGTACAAACCCAACTGTGCCCATGTCGTGGAGCAGCAAAGCTTGGGTCCGCACACGCTATATTTAACAGCGAGCACAATGCCATTCTCTGCACTCAGGGTAGGAAACCACAGGCGTGTCCTTCACCAGCAGCTCTGTGCTGAGAGCCTCTGGCAGAAAGGCCGGGGTCACGTCGGCAGCCCTGGGGGACGGGGCCGCTGCTCCTGGCAGCAGGGAGACCCCGCGGTGTGCCCCAGGCAGCTGCAGTCAGGGGGAGTTCGTGAATAGTGGCAGCAGTCACTGCTTCTGGGGAAAGAAACCTGTTTTTCCAGCAATATGTCACTTACAAGTAATGTGTTCCTTCTAGTGGGATGGAGAAGGCAGCTTCCCGGACTGTTTGACCAGAGAAAATATATAAAACTTCAAATGCAGTGCGGTAATGGCCTGGTGCTCAAAAAAAAAAATGCACTTCTGAAAACTTGAGCCATCCTGTGAAGCATCGCAGACGCGGGTCTCAGATGCTGGTGATGACTGTGGCATGCAGGCTCCCAAACCCGTTTGGAAATGATGGAGGAGTTTCTGACCCTTGAGTTGTGCTGCTGGAAGCGGGAGGTGGTCGCTCAGTCCCGTGCTTGGGTTTGGTGCTCGGTGCCTTCAGCTGCTGGCACGGCTCAGCCGATGAAACGCGGGTGGAGGCACGTCCCAGCACCCTGCCTGGGCTGGAAGCGGCAGCGATGGCCTCTCCTCCGTGAGGTTAGCCCGACGGAGCCTTAATTCCCCAAAAAAGTAACCGATCTTAGCTCGGGCATGGCCACGAGTGGTGGCTGCAGGAGCTGCAGAGAGCTTCGAGGTGTTTGCCTCTCATCCAGGGGCTGAACCCACTGCCCTGGTGCTGCTCAGGCAGACAGAACGGACCCGGCGCCTTCTTTCTGTGCTAGCCTTCCTCTCAGGCTGGTGAGCAGAAAGCAGCCAGGGTGGGTGTCGACTTGAGGGTTCTTTTTATGTAACTCGAGGCCAGAATCGCTGTTGCAGTGAGTAGTGACAAATTTTCTGCTTCACAAATAGCAGCAGCGCGCGTGAGAGCGGCTCCGTGTGCCGTGGTTATTTTCGGGCTGACGAAGAAAGCGTAAGTAGGCTGAGGTGCCCAGGAGAAGTGGTTTAAGCAGATGCAATCAGACTTGAGCATCCCTCGCACACGTGTCTGGTGGTTTAGGACAGAATTCCCCGTGGCTGCCGCGTCCTGCGGGGGCAATCAGCCCGCAAAGCTGGGATTTAGGGACGCAGCAGAGGTTACTGCTGCAGGGGAGCAGCTCTGCAGTTGTATTTCTTGCTGGAGCTTTGCCTTTTTTTCCTTACTACCTTGCGAATAAAAACCTTATTGTCTCCCTTGTCTCTTGGTATGCATAAAAGATCACTGAAATAGCTCCTTTGTTCATTTTCTTTTGTTTTGGTTGTGGGAGCCCTGTGTAAGGTTCAGCCTCTGGAATAACAAAATGAGAAAGTTTCTTTCTTCTGGAAGAAGTCATGGCTTGTGCTGAAACTGAAACTCTTTGGGGTTTCACGGGCCTGAGCGGCAGTGTAGGTGGTGTCAACAGGAAGCTTCAGTTTTCTTTCTGAGCAGAGATTTTTTTTTCCATGGGTATTGGAGCTGTACTTCCACGTGACTTCTTGGAACTCCGTCCCCAGGAGGAAAATGCTGCAGTGAGTGCTGGCCTCTGGGACCCTCGCTGCTGAGCCGCCTGCCTTCTGGGCCCCCCTCCAGTCCTCCTGCACCGTGTGCCCCGCCAAGGGCCAGCCCCGGCTGTTGGAGGCTGCGTACGGTTGCTCTCTGTTAGGCAAAAATTGAATTAATGCTCATAAATGGGGGGGAGGAGAGGTTCTCAAAGGCTTCGTAACCCGTCCTGCCTTGAAAATGGCTTCTGTCCCATCTGCTCTGGCAGGTGACTGGCACCAAGGTGGGACTGAACCGTTTCCTGGGATCTCGGTGTGCTGGGTGTGAGCGTGAGGGAGGCTTGCTGCACCCGAAATTCATGGTGGTCGTGCTTACAAGTTAAACGGGCCGGGTTTCAAGTGCTGGCAACGGCTGCCACTTCTTAGTGCTGTGGGTTAGGGGAGGACTTGGTTCGGTCACCACCCCTGGAGGTCTTTACAAGACGTTTTGATGTAGAGCTCGGTGAGATGGCTCAGTGTTAGGTCAGGGGTTGGGCTGGGTGATCTTGATTCTGGGATTGATGCCCGGGGCCTGGCGTCTGCAGCCACTTCGGGAAACGCCCCTTGCCCCGGTTATCTTCTGACCCTTGCCCAGGCTCTGAGATCAGAGCCGAGAGATCAGAACTGTGCCACCACCACCCAGCTCCTTGCACTTGTGGCCCCGTGAACTTTGCCAGCCCCCAGCTGGCTGCTCGACGCTTCGTGCTCTGGAGGTGCTGGTGGGTACGGCTGCAGCCGAGAGCTCCCCCAGGTTGCTTTGCCAGGGATGGAGAGGAGCTGCTGCTTCCACACCTCAGCTGTCTCTGTCAACTCCAAGCACACCTCCCACCTCCCAGCGCTGGGATCGGGCTGGTTTGGAGCTCCTGTGGATGGAGCCCTGCTTCGAGGCACCTCACATTGGTGTTTTTAAGCTCCTCTATCTTCCTTCCTCCCTTGGAGGCGTCATTATCCGGATTTCCCAGGAACGGCGTGTTTTGGAGTGGTCTTTGCAAGCAGGCTTCGTTGTTAGCTTCTGGTTTGCGGGTCAGTGCTTGGGTGTGTGCAGTGAACGCAGTACGGGAGCCGAGATGCGTGCGGTTCCTAGGAGTCACCGGCCCTTTTGCTGCTGAGCGTGGCAGTGGTGCTTTAAAACAAGCGGATGAACGGGATGGACCTCAACTACAGCTGTGAGCCAAATGGTAACGCTGGCTGTGTGAGCTGCTGCTTGCTTGGGTTGGCTGCTTTAACCCAGGTACGGGGCAGAGCAGCACTTCCCCTGTAACCGATGGTTAAACATCCCAACAATGCCACTTCAGGAGAGGCAGCCTCGTGGAATTCCAGATTTCTCAGCACCGTTTGCTTCCTTAGAGCCTTCTGAGTCCCAAACGTGTGGACAAGTGCCAATTTTTGAATACAATCTGTATTTAAAAACAGACTGGCATGTAGGGAAGAAGCAGTTCACAGCACCTCTGCCTCTGTCCCTATTTGATGTTTCTCACTTGAATGTTGCCCTCAGGTGCTCTTACGGAGTTCCTGATGGGGATACTGACTTTGGTGGTGGGTTACTGCTGAATTAAAACCACTGGTTAACACCTACATCTTCATACAAATCTTTGAGGAGGCTTCAAGATTCTAGGAGGAGGGAGGAGAGCTTTTGGTGTGCTGGAAGGCTGTCGTCTTGACCTAGATTGAATATTCAGCCTTGAACTGACTGCTGCACAAAGGAAGCTCGCATGCTTACAGCTTGTCTGCCGCTCTGAAGGGAAGCGGGAGCGCTTCAGAAACCCTTTCGGGGTAGGGAAGTGTCGTTGTGGCTCCTGGAAACCTGAACTTTGCTGCTTCTCTCTGGGCTGTGGCCGCAGCGTGGGGCAGCCTGCGGGGAAAGCTCTGGGGAAGCTGCAGCAGAGCGAAGATCCCCATCCTGAGAGCATCCAAAGAATGCAGCCGGCCTCAGATAAGAGGTTTTGGGGGTGATAAAAAAAAAAAGCTGTTTGAGCGGGTTTGTCACCCAAATGAATATTCAGCTGGGTCCCCCTTATCAGCAGGTCGAGAGGATTTGCATAAATCCAGCATCCCGGCAGCGCCGGTCTTATTTCAGTCACTTCTTTGCTTGTAACGTGAGCCAGCATCTGAGAGCACAGCGAGTGCAGGCATCTGGACTGGAAGAATGTAGGTCACGCTGGAGTTGCTGCCTCACAGGATTGTCATCTGCTTCGTTAAGAATTAATAATTGGGAGGGGATGATCTGGCAGCAGGGCTGCTGGCCTGCGGCCTCCCTTACGGGTACATTCCAGAGCTGGGAATGGGCTGATGCAGGAATGGTGGAAATCGGGCTGTGAGTTCTAGAAAGATAGTGCAAAATCATACTGAAAAACGAAGGTTCAGGAAAGAGCCATGAATGATTTAGAGGGACTGAAAATTTGCTGCAAGGGAGATTTACGGAAACCTGACATCCAGCCTGACTGCTGCCTGAGTTTCAGGTCCTCTTGGACTTCTTCAGCCTACAGAGACAGGCAGCAAGGTTTGACTTCTTTGGCTTTTTTTAAGGATCTCTGGTTTAGCAGATCTAGTTTTAAACATTAAAGGTAAGTCGATTGTTTGGATTTTGACAATCTACTGCATTCCTCGAAGGAATAAGTATATAATGAATGAGTGAGTGGTTTAAGATGTGCAGCAAGAGAAGTGTCTGGACATAATGACTCTTCTTGATCGCTGCTCTACAGAAATACTGGTTTTGGGGATACTTTGAGAGAAACCCAAGGCTCTCCTGTGGGTCCTTAGTTGGAGGTACAGCTGCTCTCCTCCACAGCTTCTGTGCTTCTTGCAAACAGCACTAAGACAACCTTGCTCTGTGTGATTTGCTGTCGGGGCGGTGTGGGTTGAGGCTGGTCGCTCCGTGACAAAGGAGTGAATGCTCCCTGACGAGGGAACCGAGGCAGGGCGCTTGTTGGTTATGCAAATAACGTCTTGCTTAATGAGTGGGTGGTTTGAGGAGCTCGTAGGGGAGCCCCTTCCTGAAAGGAGAAGCCTCGGAGGTCCAGATCCCATCTGAGGACTTCAGGTGGGACTCCTGGTTAAGTGTGAAGCTGTCACGACTCGAAAGCTGGCAGAGCAGGCCCAGGCAGTCCTTGCTGCTCTGCTGCTTTGTGCTCGCACTGCAAGGCCTCGGTGCAGGGCGGGTGAAGCTGGTGAATTCCCTGATCTGCTGTGGGACTGCACAGAAACTGCCCCAGGAGCTGCGGGTGCCCCAGCCCTGGCAGTGCCCAGGGCCAGGCTGGATGGGGCAGGGGGCTGAAATGGGGTGGCTTGGAAGTGACCTTGAAGCCCAAACCTTTCTGGGATTTTATGAAACAGTCTGCTTGTATCTTAAGTCCTATCTTTAGTCCTCATCTGTGGTCACTGAATATCAAAAATCTTGGGATTAAAGATTTAGGGAAGGGCAGCAAAGACAGCCGAGAGGTACAGGGACCCTTCCCAGCCAACAAGAGGTGGCTCCTGGTGCTTTTCCGAGCTTGCGAAGGCCGCGGTGACTGGGAATCGTAGCGTGGATTTAGCAGGGCAGTCATGCTTCACCCTCCGAATTGTCATCTGTGCTGAACCAGCTGCATCCCTGGGTGCGAGGAGAGCTGGCAGGCTGCAGCCTGAGCTCCGTCCCGTGGGCCCTGTGAGCCCTGCTGACAGCGCCCCGGGGTGAGCTCGGGACGGGCGCTCGTGGTGCTGGCACACGGAGCGGGGCTGGCAGCGGGTAAAGTTCAGTTATCGAGTGCTGCTGTGGGTACACCAGGTTATTTATAGCTGATTTGGCTTTGCAGTGGTTTGTTTGGAGTTGTTGCAGGCTAACAGCAGAGCTCAGCCCGCTGGACCCCAGGTATTCAGCTGGTGAGGGATCCGTGCTGGCCTGCTCTGCGCTCCATCCACCTCCGGCTGCGTTGCTCTGATTGCACAGTAAGCTGCTTGCTGTGTTAAGGCTTAAAAGTCTCTTTTTTTTGCAGAGAAACTAAAATTATCTCGTGAGCAGAACAAGTCCCTTGGTCCCTTGGGGTCAGCTGTCCTGGCTCTGTCCCCTCCCGGCTCCTTGTGCCCCCCGGGCTCCTCGCTTGGCTCCCTGCAGCAAACAGTCCATCGGTGTGTTATCACCACTATTTTCATCAAAAACCCAGAGCACAGCTTCGGATGAGCCCCTGCAACGAAAACTAACTACCCCAGGGAAACCCATGGCATTCAGGCGCTGCCTGGCTGCTGCCTGCTGGGGTTTCCTTCTCCTTTCCCCTCTTTTCCTCCCAACCTGCTCCGTCCCCTCACCAGAGCAGGCAAGTTCAGAAATCCTTGATTTCTTTTGAAAGAAGTTCAGATCTGTGCCATGAAATACCTATTGATTATGAAATGTATTGCTGCCTTTCTTTTACATAGGTGCCTCATCTGTGCTTCCTCCTTTTGGAGGTGCCGCAGTGCTTGGTGCGCTTGCAGGTTTTAGTGGGAGGCCAAGAGAAATCTTGCCAGGGATCGTGGCTTCCTCCGTGCATTAGTCTCGGTGCTGTAGCTGTTCTTATTGAAATGAAGATGTCAAAGGTGATTTGAGATGTAACTTGCACCAGTCTTCACAAGGGGAGGAGCTGGAATCATGCTTGTAACTACTAACCAGAGCTTTTGCCTGTGTGGAGCTTTTCTTCTGCCGCGCAGCTCCTTCCTTTGATCCTTCCCCAGCTCCCCCAGCTGCAGGCAGGGAGCGCAGCCTGGGCCAGCACCACGTGAAACCAGAGGTGCCTCGTCCCTCTTTCTCCTTCTGAAGCCAGCCACATCAAGACAGCCCTGTCCCGAGGCCTCCAGCCCACGAGGGCTGCCTGATTTATTTGTGTCCTGCGGCAGGTGATCCTGCAGCACTCCTTGAGAGTGACAGCAAAGCTCGCTGGAGATGTAACACTAAGGGCTGTCTGCAGGTTATTTTTTGCAACACGTGCATTCAGTGATCGGTTTGCACCTTTGCAAATCAAGGTGGGAGCTGTTGGTGCTGCTGGGGGGTTTGTGTTAAGCAATACCAGGGCTTCTGCTGCTTCAAAGGACTCATTGCCGTGTGTGAGCGTAGAAAAGCGTATACATTTGTACACGGGAGCTGCCCGTGCTGCCGGTAGGTACACACGTGCACAAAATAAAACCAGCAAGGGTGAGAACCACCCAGTATGGAGCGAGCTCTCCCTTGGAAGAGGCAGCCAGCCTTCTGTTGTGGCCACGCTGCCCCTTCCCCACGTAGCTGCACGTGTTCGGTGTGATCAGGGCAAAGAGAAGCAGCTCAAATTCAAGAGGGATCTCGATTCCTGCTGAATAAATGTCTCGCTAGACAAACTTGATGTGACCTAAAGCCCAAGCTCCTTACGTGGACCTGCAGTTTCCCAATACTGCCCAAAAGCAACCGAGTCATCCTGAAAGTCATCCTGACGCTCAGGTTTCTGCATTGTCTGCGGTGATCTCATTCAGACTTGGAGTGAGCAGGAGCTCGAGACTTCGTGTAGTGAAGCCTCTTATTGTTCCATTCCCACCATCCTGGGAAAGAAGACTTCACGAAGAATTGAGAGCTGAGGAGATTTACCTGCTAGATAGAGAAGTCCACGCAAGCTGTGAGCGGCAGGGGAGGAGGACGTGGGTTCCAGCTCTGCTTAGAGACCGGTTATGAGAGCTTTCCCTCCTCTCCCCTGCAGCCCAACGCCGTGCTTTCTGCCAGAGGTGGCAGATCCGTGCTCCGGGAGGACTTGCTGTGAGGCCGTGAGGCTTGTCCCAGCTGGCCTAGAGCTGCCTCTTGCTTACCTTGTCAGCTGAATTTTGCTCTCGATGATAAAACTTCGCTTTCGCTCAAGCTTTTGCCAAGGGATGAGGCTGAACACCTTGAGTTTCCCTTCCCGAGCAGGCTGAGTCATGAGCAGCGTGCGGCCCTGCTAAGGATTCCTGCCCACTTGGTTCAAAAGCTGCAGATCTGACCGGGGGCACTGCGCGGTGGGTGCTTGTTCTCTTGCTTCTGTATTGAAGCAGAGTTCAATTGAACTTTTACCGAGAAGCATCTAAAAATGTTATTTTTAATTAAGTCTTTGGATATAAGGCTCTTTACAAGAGATTGCTGCGTGTGCTTCCACGGGTCTCTGCTCAGCTGGAGCCGGGTGCTGCGTGTGTACCTGGGCACGCAGCGCCCATCGGCGTGCTGTGAGCTGTTGTCCCTCTCAGCTAGTTTTTTATCTCAATCTTGTGCCCAGAACACCCGTTTCAGCACCAAACGTGAAGCGCTGTTGCAGCACAGTTATCCTGTGTAGGCAGAGTGCTCTGCCTTGTAGAGGAAAGCTTTTCAAAGACCTGAGCAGTACCTGAGACCCCCAAGAGTTCAACTAAAACCAGAGCTCTCACGTCTTGTCCAACATGCCTGTGTTGGGCTTTCTTTGGGAGGAGGAGGCCTGTCTGCATCTGAAGCTTTCTTATGAGGTATTTGATTTTAAGTATGATAACAAACTGATAACAAACGCCAGTGTCTGCGTATTCTTAACAAAATAGCATTCTGCAGTGTTAAGGCTCGTACGCAAGGCTTAGATTGACCTCGGAGTTTATAATTCTCAGCTCTACTCAAGAGGCTTCTTGCTGGGATATTGGAGGAGCCACTTCCTATTTGTGCTGTGCTGTAGAGGTTAATGAATTCAGAGTCGTGTCTGGCTTTGGAGATTGTTCCAGAAGTCATCTTCTGCTTACAACCACCTTGTATCAAGCTGGCCTTGAGGATCCCGGGGTCTCATAACCAAAAACTTCTGTGTAAAAGAGCCAGGCCAAGCTCTGCAAAGGTTTCTGCCCAGAGCTAATTCCCTAAGTTAAAAAAAACTTGCAGGCTTTGTCACTGCTGTATCTTCCTGCTGCTGTTGAGCCATCTCTTACTGCTTTATTTGCTATTTAAATGCAAACATTTTAGGGCTGCAGGGCCGCGCTTCTTCCTTCCTTCGTGCATTCAGAAGCGTCCCAAGGAGGCATAGCGGGTAGGTAGGTGCCATTCTGCATGGCCACCCCGGCTTTGCTCATGCTGGGATGCCCGAAACCTCGGCAGTGAAGGTGAGCTTTCCGTCCTCCTGCAGCTGTGAAGGTGCTTGGAGGAGCTCTCCGTGCTCTGGCTGTTTGAGGTGGGTTTTGGTGCACCCTGAGCCTCCAGGGAAGGTGCTGTGGGTCGGGCTGGGGGCTGCAGTGTTGCTGCCAGCTGGAAGAGGATCCAAGCACAAGAGCCATGTGGTCTTTATTGGAAAATTTGAGCGTGGCTGGAGTTCAAGTAAGAAAACCCCTTGGTGCCAGAGCCTGCGAGCACAGCGGTGGGTGGCGTGGACACAGCGGGGCACCAAGTGGCACACACTTGCTTTTCTTCTTCCCGTTGCGATTACACGATAGCGTTAAAGCATAGCCATGAGTTAAATACAGAAATAAAATACAAAATAGGGGTGCTGGTGATGGGCAGCTGACGGTGCTCGCCCTGCAGGTTCACCAGCAGCATCCTGGTGCCGCAGCATCCCCGCGCTGCGCTTGCTGCTGCCCGGCCTCCGGCTCAATGCTGGCTTTGTTGGCAGGGAATGCCCGCACAGCCCCTGCTGCCTGCAGAGGGCCAGCTCGTCGGCTGCTGCTCTGGACTGCAAAATAACTTTCCTCTTCCCTCTGGCGCTGGTGGCATTCTGCCTTTCCCTTTTCAAGAACAATTGGATTGTGGTTTAGCGAGGGGAGAGGGATCTTGGTGTCCCACGAGGTCTGCTGGCGGTGGTGCTCAGGCCGTGGTGCCGCAGGGCCAGGAATAAGAAGAATCCAGGTACAGCTTCTGTCTTCTTAAACCCACCAGCTCTTGGCCAGCCCGAGGCCTGTGTGGGTATCTCTGTACACAACCAGTGCTCGCAGTTCCCAGGAGTGAGCCCCGACAGCCTTCCCACGAGGAGCCTCCCTTGCTGAACCCGAGCTGTACTGAAACACAGCAAAATTCCAGGTTTTTCTTTGGAAAGGCGGCGTTGTCCTGAAGGCGCAGCGTGCTGGCTGTGTACGGCCAGGTTTCTCTGTGGGTTCCGGCTTGCCCTGATGAATCTGATGAATATCTTACCAGCAGTTGATGAGGAACTAATTTCAGACTCATCTTTAATTCAGTAGGTCTGGCATTACCCTCCTGTGCTAGCAATACGCCATTCAATTTTTATGCCTGTTACCATCTTAAACTCTCTCCTGAACTTGGGTGTTCCTGGAAGCTCTGTGCCTGTGAGGAGCTTTCTCCGAAGCCTCCGTTCCTGCGGCACCAGGGCGCTTTGCTGGGGGGTGAGCACCGCAGCCACGCCGATGGCCAGTCCTTCCAGTCTGCCAGAGCCACTGGGAAGGCAGCTGGAGGCGGGCAGCCCTCTGATAGCATCTCCTCTGCTTTGGGGGCTGAGCCGGTATCACCTTGGGATTGCAGTGGGAGCTGCGTCTGACGTGGAACGAGGGGTTTGTTTTATCCCCGGGTGTTAGAGCTAGCGAAGTCCCTCGGTGCGGAGGAGAATCGGCGTGTTTGGGTAGGTCGGCAGCTCGCCTTATCTCAGCGCACGCTCCCAGTGGCTGCCAAACACCCTGCTTTATCTGGGCAGGACCTGAGAGCAGGTGTCGCTGCCTAAAATCCCTTCGTTCCAGAGCTTTTGGCAAATGCCCTGGGCGTTGGTTCGCTACTGCCGATAGCGTTGCTGCGGAGCGCTGCATCGCACCACGTGGCACCGTGTGGGGATGGCAAAACTCGGGCTAAACGGTGCTCCTGGTCATTCAGAGGGTTTGTGTCCCAAGCCAGGTACGTTTCACAGCAGCTGTGCTGCTTCGGAGTTGGGGCTTAGTGTGAGTAACGCTGCGCTGCCTGCCTCACGGGGAAGGACGTGGCACGCGTACCCAATGTGTGTGGGCCCCTGGCTGATGTCCTAGGGCTGGTGAACGGCTCCTGCCGTGCAGCACCGTGCAGCCTTACATCCCTGGAGCTGTGCCCTCCTGCTGTGCAGGAGCTCCTGGAGTCCCAGGCCCAGACGGGGTCCCTCTGGGGGAGCCATCGGTTCAAGCGTGTTGCAAGCATGCAAGATGTACAAGCGTGTACCAAAGTGAGCTCTCACCAGCGTCTTACCCAGCAGTGTGCGTGTTTCCCTGTCCCGGGTGGGGATTTCACAGCAGGCGCACACCAGGCTGTATTTGCCCGTCCTAGCAAATGTTGCGGGCTGGTTCTTGGTGACTCTGGAGGTAAAATGCTCGCCTGTTCGTTAGCAATGAACTTCCTTCGTTAGGAAGTACTCCCCCCCCCAAAAAAAAAAAAGTACTTCAAAAACTTGCAAAAAATCAACTTTTTTTATTGGAAAAAAAGGCAAGAAATGTAAAAGCTTTTGCAAACCAAGTTGCCTTGGAAGCGTTCCCTGGTGGTATCCCTTGGGGCTGGGGGCGTTGGAGGGCACCTGCCTGCGTCCAGCTTCACGGGCACCCTGTGTTCACCAGGAGGGCCAGCAGGAGAAAAAAGCTCTTCTTGTGTCCGGAGCCGTTCTGAGCTGATGTGTGATTGCTTTTCTTTGTAAATAATTACCAATTTTTTTCTTTCTTTGTTTGTTTTAGGGATAGACTTCAAGATTAAAACTGTTGAATTACAAGGAAAGAAGATCAAGCTGCAGATCTGGTGAGTAACAGGCCCAAGAAGCTGCGCGGTGGCATCCTGCTGGGCGGCCTCCTTCAGCAGGTTTTTGGGAGAAGGGTTTGCTTTTTTGGAGGTTACATTCGGGATTGTAACGGTGTTGGTGCTGAGTATTTTCAGAAGTGGTCAAACTCTCCTTTGTTCAAGAGGTGGGGAAGAGATCTGTGTGTTGCACGTACAGTCACTGCTACGGGCTGCTTGTTGGGGAGGCTGTTGGCAAGTCAGGATCCTTGCAGTCTGTGATTTAGTGGGACGTGTTTAAAACTGGAAATCTTAAATTAGGAGTCGCCTCAAGTCTTGGACTTTAAATTGACTGGTAGCCTTCCTCTGCATCGGCAGGAAAGTGCAGTCACTCAGCATTTGCTTCATATTTTTCCGTAGTAAACCAGAGAGCCTCTCAGCTGGCTGAAAACGTGACTGCTGTCCTGTAGGAACGTCTGACACGAAGCGAGACTGGCACTGCTCTCCTTCTTGTTGTGCCTGTCCAACTAGAGATTTTCTTTTGTCCCATTTTAATAGCCCCGTGACAAGCCAGGTCAGGAAGCTGATGGCTGCTCCCAGCCTGCGTGTTTATTGAAACTCCCTCTTCAGCCGAGTCTGTGTATTGCTGGCGTGTTCTCCAGCTGCACTGAGTCCAGAACTTGCTCCTTTTGTCCCCCACTAATAAGAAATCCTTTCCTGCCTGATGGTGTGACTGTCTGTAGGTGCAGAGCTCTCGGGCTCTGGCTCTGTCCTTCCTCTGGCTGAGGAAGAATTGCACCTTCTCCGAGTTGTTTCTCATATCCCAGTCCTGCAAGAAATCAGACAACTTAGTTATTTTGCTTTGTATCCTGCAAGGAGGAGTTCCCCAAGTTGATTTCGCTGCAGGAACTGCCCAGCAGGTCGATGAAGAAGCAGTGGGTGGTGAAGCAGCTCTGCGCTGGCACAGGGAGCCCCAAAGGGTGACCAGCTCCAGCAGGGCAGCGTTTCAGAGGAGATGTCTGCAGGAAGATGGGTATAGATCAACTGGGAACTGAAAGCAGAGTAGTGAAAAGGAAGGGGCTGAGAGCATTAGCTAAAGAGGCGTTCAGGTGTAATAGAGCTGCATCGATCGACTCGCTGGGCATCTCGCGCTGATAGCAGCTCATTAGGCTGCATTCAGATCTCCAGCCCAGATCAAAGCCCAGCTTCTAACAATTACCGTGCCTTCCTTTTTCCCACAGCAGCCTAGGTGCTGCGAATTCCACGGCTTTGCTGTGGGTAGAGCCAAACGTTGGAATGACTTGAAAGGAAGCCTCAAACTCAGCGTTGGACGGGGTTGTTACGAAATGGAGAAACAGAAGATACAGAACACTGGGGATGTGGAACGTGTGGACAGACAGAAACAAACTAACGCAGCTCTGAGCACTGTGGGCTTCAGTGGCTTAGGGAAAGGAAAAGAGGGCTTTGGTTGGGCCAAGTTGTAGGAAATTGCCACCTTTCCGTGTCGCAAAGATGGGAGGGTGTCGTCTGAGCCTCCAGGGGCAAGCTTCTCACTCCTGCTGGTTTAAAATCTCACGTCTGAAATGAAGCTTGGAAAGCAGGAAATAAAGCTCCTGTAGCATGCACTTACGATTCCAAACCGACATAAACAACAGCCAGCAGGGCATCTGGGCTCTGCCCGAGACACCGCAGCCCAGCCTTGCCTTTCTGAGTTCTGCCCAATGCTCATTTGGCTGGAGCAGCCGCGAGCTGTGGTGGGGAGGCTCTGTGCAGCGCATCTATATTTAACCACGGCTTCCTGTCCTTAAACTCGCCCTGCGCTTGTAGGAGTGCCGTAACGTTTGCAGAACTACACCTCGCTCCCGCTGCCGTAGTTTGCAGGGGATGCAAACGTTTCCCACGTGAACCTGAGGCTGTACCCAGAGCTTTCCTTCTGCCCAGAGCACGGCCGTGCTTTTGTACCTGGAGTAAGGGCGCAGGAGCTGACGTAGCTGAATGAAAACAAAACAAAACTCGTCTTTGAGCCATAGCTGGAACTTCTGCTGGGATCTGTGCTTCGATAAGCTCATCAGAAGATAAGGAACTGACCGTGAAAAGAAAGCAGTCAGCTTCAGTTAGGGGCAGAAGAGACGCTCAGCACCTGGAGGCTTTCAGGTTATGTTGCAGATGTGCTTCTGCATCAGGCATGATAAATGCAGCGTATCCATCCTCAGAGGAGGAACAACCACTGTCGTTTGTGACTTCTCCCCCTCCCTGCAAACTGCTGGCCCGTTGTGTGGTTGCCCCGTTTCCCCTGTTTCTCATCTGCTTGGAGCTGCTGGCTTTGGTGCCATTGGCCTGGCCGTGGCTCTCCAAGGCGCCACCAGCTCTGATTGCAGCCTTTCACCATGCTGTTCTGCTTGCTGACTGCTTGTTCTATTCTTAAACATCTTGGGTAGCAAAGGCAGGTTTGGCTGCTCTTTATGTTTATTACTCCTATTTTCATCGTGGTTATTACTACTGGTGCTTGTTCAGACCGGTACCTAGTGCGAGCTTTGTCTCGGAACGGTGACACCGAGCTGCTTGCAGAATGACGATGGTGACAGCATCTTGTTCCTTAGAGGGCTTGGGATATGCCAGCTGCTTCCCAGGTTTGGAGGGCTTCTTTACGTGAAGTAGCTCGATGTTCATGAAGGCGCCGTGTTTAAGGGGCCATCGCTGGTGAGAGCAAACAGAGCAAGGATCCTGCATCAGTGGGAATGATCAGGTAGCTGACTGTAGCATTTGGTATGTGCGTAGGTGAGAAGTGGGGTCCTTTTCCCATGCAGAAAACAACAGAAATAGGCTGTTCCTCAGTTCCCGTACCGACCTGTCTCTCAGTGATGCCCGTAATCCTTCATCACCCCTGTATTAAATCCTCCTTGTGCTGTTCTCTGCCTGCCTGCAGCGCTGGGCCGTTGTTTCACTGCCCTGCAATGTCTTCAGAATCCTTGACGCTTTGGAGTACCGGTGACTAATGCTGGCTTTTGTACTCCTTGGGGTAGAGGTGCAGTCTCACTGGGCAATCAGTTTTACAGCACACAGATAAAAATGGCATTTTCTCATCCAACTCGGGGCCTTTTCGTACGAGGCAGGCTGGCTGCCTTCCTCGTCTCGGGGATGGAAAAGGAGCAGACATGGCAGTATCTCAGCCATGCCTTGACCTCTAAAATACGTATACAGGAGGGAAGCAGGAATAGCAAGGTCAAGCTGAGCTAAACCTTGCCAGAGGTGGTAAGTAACGTGATAGCTCGCTGCTATTAAAAGGGAGGTTGCTGTTCGGTAAGGATCAAGCTAGGATTAAAGTGTATCCACGTTGTTCCAAATGAAAGTGTCTTTGTTGCAAAACAGCATTGAAAGGGGGAGGTTGGGACAAGGGGAGGCAGGAGATGGTGGGCCTGGGGAGGGATATCTCTGTGTGCTGGGAGCCACTGGGTAGCCCTGGTTCGGCTGGGAAGGCCTGGAGGAGAGCTTGGGCTGTGAGCAAGGCGGGTGGGACGGGGCTCTCAGGACTGGGAAAGATGGAAAAGAAAAAGTTGTAGAGGAGATAAAAATGCTTTTGAGGAGCAGAGCGGCAGAGCTAAAAATTCAGCCTTTAAGAATGCAATGTCCTGCTCTCCCGGACTCAGGTAGGACCACTTTGAAATGGAAAGTGCAAGGCTGAGGTGTGCTGTAATTAACTACGCTTATTAGCAGGGCGTAGCAATTGAAAAATTAAATGTGGTTTTCCTGATCCAATGGGTGAGGTGGTTCCCAGTGGGCAGGGAAGGAGGCGTCACAGCGTAACGGAAGGTAGGGTTTTGATCAGCGTGCCTTAGAAAGAGGCAAGTAGGATGACGGGGGTGTTACAGGTGTTTTAAGAACTGGGAAAAACTGGGATTCTTTGGGCTGTGGGAGAAGTGACCAAAGCACAGTTTTAAAATTTTAGGTATGCTGGAAGGGGTGGGTTGAGACTGCGCTAACTCAGCGCCTTTCCCAATAGAGAAGCCTTACTGCTAGCATAAGGCTGGAAGGTGGCACGGGCAAACCATCAGAAGGGAAGGTAAGCTCATCACAAGGTGTTGTGGTAGCTGCAGATGTGCACGAGCTCACAAGGGAATTCACGAAGGAACAGCTCGTTTTCAACTGTTACGTGCACAAATGTGATCTCTGGCTCCGGAATTCCTTGATCTGCAGAGGTCTGGATGCTGTCAGAGCTCTGGCTTGGCCAGGGGTGGCACCTGCGTGCCTGTAAGAACACCACAGGTCAGATCTGCGTCTTTCATCCTGGTGAAATGAAGGAAGCGAAGGCTGAAAGGAAATACTGGTGTCGTCCAAAAATACTGAGTGATAGACACTGAAGAGAAGGAAGGACTCTTTAAGGTCAAGGGCGCTGGAAATCAAAGTTGCTGGAAATTCACCAGCAGGAGCGAGAGACTTGGAGAAGATCCTGTTCAGCAGAACAGGCAGGAGGTAGAGAAAGGAGAACGTGGAGGGGAAAAAAAAATAACAGAGCCACCAGGTATTTCGGAACAGAACTCGGTAAATAAGCGGATCGTGATGTACCCTGTTCTGCTGTGGCAGAAGAACTTTGCCCAGGAGCCCTCTTTCCAGTTATTCAAGAATATTCTGAGGAAATTGCTTGCAGAAAATACAACCACTTTCTGGTCTCTCTCTTCAGACTCCAGAGTCTGGGAAAACAACTGTGCGTTGTAAGAGCTGATCCTAAGTCTGGATTTACAGGATGGTGATGTTGGGAGAGTGAACTCAAAAAGCAGCAGAGCAAACACCCTGATGCTGACGGCGTGGGGTGCTGCAGGGATGGGGTTCAAGACATAACACAGTACTTAGGTAGGGGCTCCTCAGACCCCTCCAGTCTTGACCTAAAACTTGCCCACGGTGTTTTGTCCAATTCCCTATTTTAAAAGTAGCCATATTTTCGTAATGTGCAGTTCTTAATTGTTTAGAGCATAAAATATTTTTTTCCATCCGTGCATCTTCACTGGGAACACGTTTATGGCGAGGGAAGTTTCTGCAGGATTTTGTTTTGTTCAGGAACCAGCTCGTTGCAAAAATAACCGCCCAGCTTGGAACACCTCTCAAGTGAAGGAAATGTGCACCAGCAGGGCTAACCGAAATAGTTCCATGTGGAAATTCCCTATTAAACACAGGAATTTGCATCTAACAGGGACGGGGGTGGCCAGCCGAAGCTGCAGACAGCTCCACTAGCTAGTGCATGATCAGCCTCATTAATTCTTGCAATTACCCTGGGAACATCTAAAGGTTAACTCTGGCTGCTGACAGCTTTTGAGGCCGTTCACCATGTGCAGAGCTCAAGGTGGAAGAGCGTATTTTGGCATCTGACTCCCTGTAAAACAACCTGATACTTCATTAACTACATTTTTTTTCCTGGCTGCATACTACTTCAGAAACCCCAAAATTTCCAGTAAGGGGGTGTCTTAGAGATGTTCCCTCATGAAGGAAAGCCTTTGACCCAGTTGCTGAGGCTGATAGCAGCGGTACGGTTTGCTCGGTGCAGTACTCTGCTGCATAGCTTCTCCCTTCTTTTCTTGCAGTATTTGGTACAGTAATAAAATTTTTAGGATTAATCTGCGGGAAATTGCTCGGCTTGGAACGTCGAGGACCAGGATTTCAAGCTGTGCCGATGAGAGGGATCTTCACAGATCATCAGATCCAATCTCTCGTCGCTGCATCCGCGTAAAGCTCGGGTAAACAAATCATAGTACACGTTAAGGCTCCCTTAGTCTCTGCTAGGTCAGCTGGAAAGCTGGCCCAGAAATTCCTTTCTCCGTTGGTTAGGCTTCCAATAGGATCCAGTTTATGCATACTTTCATGTTGGCATGAGACTAATTTCAATAGATTTTTCCCTTTCCCTGTGCTTCTCCTCTCCCAGCTCCCCCAGGACAGCCTCTTTGTCTTCCTTTTGCAGCTCAACAAACCCGGTTCTCCGTCCCCTCTTGCGCAGCAGGGCCTCATTTTCTTTGGCCGTCTCCACAATCCTTGTCTGCATTTGTTTTAGCTCGGAGAGCTAGCTGGCTTCCACAAATATTTTACCTCCACCGAGGATTTAATGCACCCCCAGCGTTTCGGAGCATGTTCTTAGGTCCTGGAGGCACGAGCAACAGAATGGAAACCAGGGCAGCGAGCGAGGCGCGCGGTCAGGTTGCGTCGTGCCATTTACTCGGGGTGGATTCATCAGGCCGAGAGGGTTTGAAAACCATAACTCACTTCCTCTGTGTGCCTCAGTCAGGTCTCTAATCTCACATCCATTAAGAGTTATCTTTGAATAATGAATGGAGAGATCCATTAAGGAGGGGAAAGGGCAAAGATAGTACTTAAATATAATAATGATGATAAAAAAAAAAAAAAGCCAGGTTCTTTGCATTTTCCCTCCCCAGCTCGCTTTTCACCCATTAGCTTAGCTTCAAGTGCCAGCAAAAATCCTGTAGGAGGTAGCGAAGCGAGTGAGTTGTAGGTGTGTAGGACTTGACGAGCAGTGAGTAACAGCTGAGCACTGCCAAAGCCAAGCTGTGTAAAAATCAATCGGCGTTCTTCGTGGGGTGCTTACCTCGTCAGCCGGGGAGAAACTGCAGATGCCATAAATCCTGGTAGTTTGGGTACGGCCCTGCTGAGGCTGCCCTGCCTGGTAGAAGCAAGCTGCAGAGGACTGGACTGGGTGAAGGTGCTATCGAGTGAATGCAAAGCACGCGAGGAGAGAAAATGAACTGTGTGTAAGCGAGAATGCTCTTGAGATGTTTTGCAGGAGGCCGTCCCGAGTCCCGTGCTAGGCAGTGTTTTCTTTAGTGGGCTCGATGAGGGAAGGAGAGCATGGGTATTGCATTAAAGCTAGGCAGGACAAATGGAAGTGTAAATAGTAGAGAGGGCTGGCTTGTAACTCGTGTTGTTCCTGACTGATTGGAGAAATGTCACGGGAAAAAGCCCCGTGAAGTTCAGGAGAGACAGAAGCAAAGCTCTGAAGTTCAGTGTGTGACCAGTGACCCAGATGTCAGAAAAACCTGCTTAATTGTGAGGGAATGCAGTGGGGTGCAGGGCCAGGCATGCTGAAGCCTCCTAGAAACTCTTCCCGTGCATCGCTGGATTGCTGTCCCGGCTTCTGCACCCGGTTACATGCCGGTAAATCAGGGGTAGTCCAGGCTGGTAGGTGAGGCTGGGTGGTTTAGACCTTTGGCCAGCAAATAAAGCCTGAAGAGCTTGGAGTGGCCTGAGGCAATTCGGGGAAGGTGCGGGAGCTGTCTGAGTGTGTAACTGGGGGAGGAAGGGAAATGCACGCTGCAGAGGCAACCAGAGCTGCCTGAGGATTGACAGCCCTAAATTGTGCTAAGGGCAACCTCAGGATGGCATCAGGAGGAACTTCAGGACATCAGGAGGAAAAAAATGGGACAGAAAGGAACTGAGGGGGATTCAGCACCGTTAAAGCCAGCCGTGAAACACCAGGTATCTCTGCGTGGGACCCCCGAGGTTCTGCAGCACCGGGGCTCCTGTGGGGCCGTGAAATGCTCCTGAGTAAAGCTGCTTGGCACAGGGCCTGCCCCTCGGCCTTCTGCTCTGCTCTTTGCCCTCTTCCTGCTGCTGTCACCTGCCAGGAGGGGACAGGAGCTCACAGCAGCCATCTCAGGGACTGCTGGACCTGGGGCTGGGGCTCCAAGCCCAATGGGGCCGATGAGACGTGGGAGGAACTTGGCAGGCCCTGCAGCTCGGGAGCAGATTTTGTGCGATGTGGGGGCTTCTGGTTGCCTCCCTGTCCGTCAGCTGACACGTGGAAATGAGAGAAATCAGAGAAATCTGACGTGTCCTTAAACAAACAAACTGAGGGCAGCCACAGCCAGCGCCTGGAGACATGGCCGTGGGCGAGCTGGGTCTTCACCAGGCTTGGGGCTGGCACCTTCCACCAAGGCAATCACCGCGGCCTCAGAAACAAGAAAGGGAAGCGAGCTCCACTGGTGTAACTGGGGGATCTCCTCCCAGCTCACTGGTTTCTGAGCGAGGAAACGTGGGTCAGCTGGGGGACGTCGTCTGCAGGCAGCTGGGCAGCATCAGGGAGATCAGTTCGGCTTTGGACACCTTTCCTTGCAGCTTGTGCAAATCGTGTCACTGGAAATGTCTGCGAACACGTAATCTGCCAGGTTGGTGTCCTCTGGAAGACGCTTGCAGAACGTGCAGTTACATCCTAATTCTTGCTTTAATGGTGTGCAAGTTTGTTTAGCCAAATCTCCTGCATCCCATTGAGGATTTCACAATTAGCCGGGAAAATAGACGCCTTCAGTGATCTTTCACCATCCCTTTTCAGCATCTTCTGTACAGAAAAGGACAACTTAACGTTATGGTACATCTCAGATACTTCATGTTGTAGTACATCTCTGATTTATTCCTCCTTCATTTATAGTCCTGAAACACTACATCAGAGTCTGCAAGATCGAGTTAAAACTTCATAAAACTGATCAGAAAACAAAGTTATTCTCAGTTCTGAGTTCCAGAAAATGGCTTTAAATTACAAGAGAGGAGATCTACGTTAGAGATAAGGAGGAAATCCTTCCCTCTGAGGGCTGCCCCAGGAGCTGGGGGTGCCCAAGGCCAGGCTGGATGGGGCTGGGGGCAGCCTGGGCTGGGGTCAGGGGTTGTGCCCATGGCAGGGGTGGCACTGGGTGAGCTTTGGGGTCCCTTTTCACCATTCTATGATTCTCTAAAAAAAAAAAAAAGTTGTGTGATTGTCTTCCTGGCTGCTCAGCAGCTGCTGGAACAGGAGGGGATTTTCTCCAGGAGCACCACCCAAGCAGCCAGTTCTGTTAGCGCTGCTCCCAGCTCCAACAGCCAGCTGGTGGGAACCTCGCACAAACTGGGGGACTGAGTTGTATTTTTGTTTATTTTGGAAGAACTCAGTAAAAGGAGCGAGTGCTTGGGACAGTGCCATGCCCGGCGTTGTTCGGGCACTGATGCTGTCGCTCACAGTCCCGTCCAGGTGCTGTGAGGACGTTTCTTGCTCCCAGTCGCTGCGTGCCACTGGGGCTCAGAAGTCTTTGGGATGCTGCCCTGAGACGAGAGACTTGGAAATAAAAGCTTCTTTTGGACAAAAGTTTGGAGTTATCAATAAAAATACAAAGTTTGAATTTAACAGATTCCTACCATGGTTTGTTACCGGGTTTATTTATTGGGGTGAGATACCAGGCCCGCTGTGACGTACTGCTTTGCTGCTTGACAGCTGAGAAAGAAGGCAGAAAACAAAGCTATGTAAGCCCTGTTAAGCAGTCCAATGTCTTTCCTCTGTCATATTTTTTTCTGAAAAAGTGTTGTTTTTTTTTTTTAAATCTCATTTAAAATACAACACAGAAGAGAAGCTTCAAGCCCTGAGTTTCCGTGGCTCACCGAAGCTTGCCTTTTTTTGTTCCCTGGATGTTCAGCTGCATCTGGGAGGGAGAGGGCCTTCCCTGCTGCTGCCTCTCCTGCTGCTCGTTGGAAACTGCACATCCATCAGTAATACAGGGCGTGTTGGGGCACACACACCCGTCTAAGAGAAAAACCCCGTTGGTTTCTGTAGGTCTTGCCTCTGACACGCGCTCTCTTTGCAGGGACACAGCAGGGCAGGAGCGATTTCACACCATCACCACCTCCTACTACAGAGGTGCCATGGGGATCATGCTGGTGTACGACATCACCAACGCCAAGAGCTTTGAAAACATCAGCAAGTGGCTCAGAAACATAGACGAGGTGAGTGGCATCTGTGCGATCCCGGCCCCGAGCTGTTTGTGGTGACGTGCAGAGCATCTCGTGAGTCCCCCAGAGTGTACCTTATGCTTCTGTACTGGCGCGAGGTGTGGTGCACCACTTAATGCAGGGTTTGGGTGCTGTCCTGAACCTGGCCCATCAATGGATTAACACTTCAGGCTGTTCAGAAGCTGTCCTGAACCTGGCCATCTCCTGCCTTCCCCCCTCAGCTCTCCCCGCAGCGGCAGGGCGGGTTGCAGCACTACCCAGGGGCTGGCAGTGTCCAGACGTGTTAAATCCACGCACGAACAAACTTTGTGCCTGTGCTGGAGAACATTTAGAGGTAGGGACCGCAGCTTTTGGCAGCTGGGCAGTGCTGCTTCCAGGAGGAGCTGCCACCACAAGGCGGTGTGCGAAGGAGCTGCGCTAAGCCATGAGCTGTAGAGCAGCTGTGGAATGGTTTGCCACCTCTGATACCGACTCAGTTTATTCGTATGGCTGTGTAGTCCTCAAAAGATGATGAAATCTGATCACCTCCACTCTGTTGTCTCCACCAAAACCGATGTCCTGATGCATTTGCAGGTTTATCACTGCTGTTACAGGTAGTATTGCAAACTGCTCTTGTTGAATGCTAGCACATTACTGAAACATGTGTAGCCAGTTGTTTTTTTAGGGGAGTACTGAACAAGGCAAAATGGTTTTACCCTCGTTTTACCATGCAAAGTTGGTAAAATTTCAAGTGAGGTCAAGTGAAGCAGAAGAAACCGGTGTGGAAGCGTTCGGTGCCTGGACCCCTAAGAGTTTGCTCTCAGGGAATGCCAAAATGTTAGAGAGCAGCACAACTGTTGGTTTTTACTTCTGTTATGGTGCCTTCTGATGGAATAAACGCTGGGGCTTCCAGCTTCGTTACTTTTTAGAAAGCACAAAGATGGCCCCACACAACTGAGTGTCGGCAGGGTGCTGTCAGGCACTGCTGCTTGAAGCTCTGAGGCTGGTGAAAGGCTCTCAGGGCAAAAATGTTACGTTGGGGCTGTGGTTTTCCTAGCAGAGACATGGGAAATTACACGGTTACGGAAAGGCAAAGATTGAGGTGGGTGTGGAAGCAAGAAGAGGGGAAAGAGTGGGGTAGGGCAGGAAGAGACTCAGCAAGGAGCCGAATGTGAGCTTGATGCCAAGGCCTTTAGACTTGCTGCTTCGTTTAAAAAAAAGTCAGTGTCCAGGATGCTGAGTAAGGCTGTCAGCTGTGCCACTGTGCTCTCAGAGCAGCACAAGCCCTGCCGCTGACTTCAGGTGTGTCCGAACCCCGAGCTTCAGCTCCAGCACTCAGGCTGCTCCCTGAAACGCCTGCCGGGTGCTGTCCCCCCGTGTGCAGGATTACTGCTGGTGACAGCAGCAAACGAAGCAGTCAGGTGCTTCTGTTTGACAAGGACCTAATGCTGTCAACGATATTCTCTCAATAATGAGAAGTTTGGATCAGAAAGCTGCCGCTCGGAGTTGCAGTTCAGCACAAAGAGGCGCTTCTACAGGATACGTAAGGCCTGATTCTGAAATAATTGGGAAAGCTAGAGGCGTGTAACTGTCACACCTTCATCCTTGCTAAATATTAAGTATTTAAAGGCCGCCAGCTCTGCAGAGGTGCACCACGCCGAGCACTTCTGCTGCAGGCCAGCGGGAGTTCATTGAGGTGTTCAAGTGCTCAGTTTTATGCACGGGGGCTGGCTGTATCGGAGAGGTCTGCTGCTGTGTGAGCACGAAAAATCAACGTTTTTGGTGTCTTAATCTGCACGGTGTCTTTGCCACCTGGTTGTTCTTACTCCTTTTGACCTGGACGGAAAAAACTGGGGGCGATTCTCCTGAGGAACGTGAAATGGGTTATTACTGTGAGCAGGAGTGCTGGACGCATGAGGCTCTTCCTCTGTAGTTGTGTTAGTAATTCTGCTGTAAAATAGCATTAAGACTGCTGGAGTGAAAGTAACTTCAGATTAGACTTTCCAAGAAGCTTCTCATGGCAGGCTGCAAAGTACCTCAGTTATCCACTTAAGTGATGCTTCGTGCTGGAGCTGCTCCGCTAGTCCGATGGGTATCCCTGGCGTGTTCGTGCCTCGTTCTGCTGGATATTGGCAGTACTTCAGTAACTGGAGAGCTGAGGTGTTCCTGTTCATACAGCACTCCTGGAGAAACCCCTTGGTACTTGGTTTTGCCTTAGGAGGCTCATTCCCTGTGTATGGGGTCCTGCTTTTTGTTGGATCTTGAGCGTTAGCCCAGTGCTCACTTCAGTTTTCCCGTTGTGATGTACAAATTATGTGTGCTCAGTGTAGAGTCAGTGCCCTTTCTCTACATGCATTTACCAGCTTCTGGGTGAAACACTTAGCAGGTAGAGCTAAAGCACAAGGCTGATGTGCAGTCGTGCTCTGATGACAGCACGATGCTGGAGAGCTTAAATTAGCCTTTGTTATTTAACCCAGGAACTCCTCAAAAAAAAAAAAAAAGTATTTTTTTCATTAACTTATAAACAGCTTTTCTGTTGTTTAGCTCTGTAGTGGTTGAACGCGCTGTTGTGGTTTTAGGGAGACTTAACCTGTCTGCAGCAAAACTACGCAGAGAATCCCTTAAACACCAAAAGAGTAATAGTGTCAGCTGGAGCCACTGCAGGGCGTGGAGCGTGATTGTTGGCAGCTGTAGTTTTGGAATTCATGTTGTCCTCCAGTGTTTTGGCCTTCGTAGCATTGTTTCTGTAAGTGTGTGTGTCTAGCACACGAAAAACCTCCGGCTTCTAAGCGCCAGGCAGGAAGCTGCTGCTCTTCCCATGTCACTGAATGCAGCCCAACCAGGCTTTGCTCGGCGAATGCTGGGAGCTGGGAGCATCTGTGTTGCAAACCAGCACTTAATCCTTTTCAGAAAGGAAGACTTCACACTTAGACTACATAAATAAAAAGGAAGGGGAAGAAGAACTGACGTTGGGATGGTGGCAGTCCTGTCTCCATGCCGTTGTCTAATTCCACTTCCTGGATACACGAGCTCTTTATTTTCAGGGTAGGGTCTGAAGAATGATTTCTGACAGTCTTTGTTAGGACTCAGGAAGGAGCTGGTCAGCTAGGCGTGTGTAAGCGTTCGCCTGGACTTTGAGCAGTGTGGAGATCCAAAAGTAGAGCAGCTGCTTGCTGCGTGCTGGGGGAGATGTGTAATCCTGTCTGTTATCTCGTTGTAGCATGCCAATGAAGATGTGGAGAGGATGCTGTTAGGAAACAAGTGTGACATGGAAGATAAAAGAGTTGTTCCTAAAGCAAAAGGTGAACAGGTAGGTGTGGACAAAAACTTACTTATCCCAGTAAGCAAATCAGTGCCAAGACTTCCTGCCATTGTCGGGTGGTTTAAGTGCCACGTGGGGCATGCCAGGGAGCAAACAAGGGTTTGCTGCCTTGTAAGCATAAGGAATGTTTCCTGGAAGTTGCGTTGTGAACAACTGCCGTGAACGGAGTGAGTTCAGCTGCAGTTCCTTCTTTTTTGGAGAGCTAAAATTCTGCAAGCACCCTGTGTTAAGCTGCTTGTCGTGTGACTGATTTGAGCGGCATCTGTCCTCGTGTTCAGGCATCAGCTTGTAACTTAATACACTGTGACTGCTGTCTCTGATTTAAATTCTGAATCTTTGTGACATTTTGCTTAGCTAGTACTTCTGATGCCTGCCACACTGAAAGTATTACGTGCTCTTAAATGTCACTAATCCCAACGTTACAGCAGCATCAATTGAATAACACCACAATAACTCTAACCTTCTTTTTTCTTTTTTGGTTTAGATTGCTAGGGAGCATGGTATTAGGTTTTTCGAAACTAGTGCAAAAGCAAATATAAACATTGAGAAGGCATTCCTCACATTAGCAGAAGACATTCTTCGAAAGGTAGGTGATCACAGGATTTGTTTGGGAAAAAAAATCCTAAAATGTCAGTGTCTGTTTCTTTTGATGTTCACCTGAATTGTTGTGGCTTTTTACTTTGGTATGCTAAGACAAACAAGTCCCTGAAGGAAGACTATTGTACATCTAAAGCTTCTGAAGCTTGTTTGATGTTTCATTATTGTACTGGTGCTATCTAGAGGGAGTAGCATACATCAAAGCACCGAGGAACTCCTGGTTGTTTGGTCCTTAAACTCGGTTGTATCACACGCGTGCTTGTAGTTAAAACGTTTGAATTAATTTGGAGGAGAATTGTCCTTTAGCTGCCACCCTCATTCTCTGCTGCTTTGTGGAGAAGGAACGTGAATGTGTATCAGTTCCTCTCTGATGCCTGGAGTTATTTTAATCCTGAGGAGACTGAAGTCACTGGAACTCAGGGATGAGCCCTGGTGTTGCTTTTCTGTTCTGTCTTTCCAGTCTGTGTGAGGTGGGCCACACAGTGTCCTCAGATTTCTCTTCTAAATAGCCAGTGTAAAACTACAGCCAAAAGATTTGGCAACTCACAGCAACAGAGAATTCATCAGAACCTCAGTAGACTCTTCTGGTGGCCGTACTTTGAAACTCACTGCTTTAAAGATGGGCTTTATTTCTGGTGTGCCAGAATGCAGTTCACAGTATAGTTGTTGACTCCTGCGAGGGCCTTTTTCCTCAAATAAAGGAATCCTGTCCTTTCCCCTCTCCTGCCCTACCACATTAGCATTTGCCTTTTTTTGTCAGTTTTGCCTTTAGCCATTTCTGTCAGTACCCAGAGTTGTCTAAAAAGTCTGAAGTTTCTGCCAGGCTACCGAATGCCTACACCCATCACTTCTACCTCGTCTCAGTGATTGCCCCTCCAAGCCTCCGTGTTTCGTTGGAAGCCTTGACGGGCAGGTTAAATTGCAGCTGAGAGAAGAAGGTGGATCACCAGAGCTTCCTGGTGGCTGCTTCTCTCTCCTGAAATACACCGTGAAGAGGGCTGTCATTGCTGAGTCATGTACCCGAAGCTTTGTGTGCCCTGAGCTATGAGATATCGCTGTCCTTGGATCCCTGGTGTCTGTCAGAGCAGGAAAAGCATCGGCTTCCAATAGCTGCCACTGTTTTGTTGCTGGCTTAAGCTGAGCAGACGTGCAGGTGGCTGCAGGGCTGATTTTCAGTTAGTTTGTGTTCTCCTCTACCAAGGACTTGATTAAACCCCGCACTGGCGTGTCCCTGCGTGCGATCAGCTCACGTCTCCAGCACTGAAACTCGGTGAGCTCGAGAGGCGTGGGTTGGCCAGCTCCAGCACGTGTGCTTTGTGCCGAAACGTTTACATATTTTTGCTGTGCTCCAGGTTAGCAGTAGGGACGGGATCATCTTCCCCCACGTGAATGCTATCAGTAACGTTGTCCAGGTTAATTGGTTGGAAATTTAGTGCAAGGTCACCGCTGAATCTTTCCTCAGCCCTTCTGAACACGGCTCTGCTCAACGTGCCCTGGGCACAGCCGGAGTTTGGAGTTGTTTCTAAATCAGTTTTTGACAAGCTGTATGTGAGGAAGCGACTGAAAATCATTGGCCTCTGGTGAACAGGAGGGTTCCTAGCCTTCATGGGTCCTGCTGCGCCTCCTGACCTTTACATTTTCACTCAGGGCATTTGTTTGAAGAAGGGGCAGGGTGGGCGATGGCTTGCAGTTTGTTGCAAGGCTGCGGAGTAGAGAATAAGAGAAGGAATGCAGGGGCTGAAGCGCTGTATTCTCATGGATGTTTAGATTAGTTTCTAAACAGCTGAAAATAGATGCTAGCACCTGATCAAAACCAGGGGACTTCAAGTTTTGTTTTGGTCAGACCAAGTTTCCATCCCATGGTGCAGATGAGATGTTTTGTGCGCTGCCTTGGAATCTGGTGTCCTGACTAACTGGAAGGCAGATGCTTTTGCTTTGCCTTTTTTTTTTTTCTTTATCCATAAATAAAATTGCTCTGTCATTTTTAAGGTCATTAGTGCACATGATTTAACTTCAGCTCGTGTAAGTCGCGCACTGTGATTTACTCCGCCAAAGCCCGAGTGTCAGTTCTACAAGCGGGATCTGGAAATAATTCGTGTTTACTTTGGAGCAGTCCTAGTTCGAAAGCTTTTCCCAGATTTCTGGTCGCTGTTGATTTAAAACAACAGCCACAAAAAAAAACCCTGAGGCTGTTTTTGCACGCTTCTGCTGGCGAGGGAAGGAGGATTCCCTGCATTTCTGTAGAGCCCTCTGTCCGTGGTTTATTCGGGATGTTATTTGGTGGTGTCAGTCCTTCTGTAAGCCTCTGCCTCTCCAGCTCTCAATGCTCTTTTTCGGAATGTCCCAGGACTTCTCTAACCTTCTTGCTTGTTTCGTTGCAGACCCCTGTAAAAGAGCCCAACAGTGAAAATGTAGATATCAGCAGTGGAGGTGGGGTGACAGGCTGGAAGAGCAAGTGTTGCTGAACGTTCTCCTATATCACCAATCGCCATCCACCGCTCCTTTTTTCTCGCTGCAAAACAAACCACTCTGCCCGTTTTTAACCTTAAACCGATGTTTTGTTCCTCATCTTAACAAGCTCCTGTCTCCCTTTGTTTTTCTGTTTAGGACAGCTTGCGTACTATAATTTCCTCAACATGTATAGGAAAATCATCTCCGTGACTTCATTTTTTAATGTACCTGCTCAACTTACCACTACGTTTTGGTTGTATTATAGTCCCGTTCCTCCTGACATTAAAACATATAGCAATCATATTCAACTCTACTCTGCAAATTGTATAAGAATAAAAGTTAGAATTAACAATTTATTTTGTACAACAGTGGAATTTTCTGTCATGGATAATGTGCTTGAGTCACCATGTTCTCTAGAAGCATCAGCAAAAGAGCCAGGAAAACACTCATTTTCGCCTTGAGTATGTGAATGGGGTTTATTTTGTCCTGTGCCTTATGTGGAAAGGAACTTTTATTTTCACTTTTTGTTTCTCTTCTGGTGGAAGCATGTGCAGGAGACATACCATCCATTCCCGATCATTTTAAAGTACTGAACTCTTTTGTGGTTGCTTTCTGTAATTGTTGGTGTAATGCATCGAGGACAAAGGGTGGTGCAAAAAATACTGCATTTAATCTGCTCTGTCTCCTTTTTGGTGATCTACCCATTCGGAACTGTTCCTGCTGCCATTTTTTTTCCTCACTCGCAGCTCTTTCCTTTTGCCTGCATGCTGCTTTTATTTGCTTTCCTTCATGGTGTGATGTGTTAATTAAAAGGATGGCAACGTGGTATGTTTGCCAAAAATTTAATACAAAGCACTGATTTAGCTTTCAAGGTAAAATGTTGACGATACCTACTAATTTCCCTCTAGCCAATGTCAGTTCACTAGTATATCTTCTCTCCTCCTGCATAGCCATTGGGTTTTATGATATGGAAGAGTTATTTGCATGCACTAGTTTTCTATGGAGGGTGATGTGGTTGTCTACTTTATGTGTATGAATATAACATGCGATTCCCAAACTGACAGCAGTTAACATGAACTTTTCAGTTCTGTCTCTCACTGTTAGCCGCTCCAACAAGATGTTCGGTAGCCTAGCAAGAGGCTGAGTACAACTAGATTAAAAAAAAAAAAAAGAAAAAAGAAAAAAAAAAAAAAGGAAGAATAAAAGTCGGCAGTTTAATTTATTACCTCCCTGAAAACTTTTCCACTTTCCAGTGTTAGAAAGCTCCGAGTCCTTCGTGCTGCAGTCAGCCTTGGCTCGCTCCCGGGGCACGGGCAGGCGGGCTGTGCCGCCGCGTCCCCGCCAGGCGCCCGCGCTCGCGCCCTGCGGTGGCTTCGGGTGTGAAAGGAAGGGGGTTAACGACTGCCAGCCCCAATTCTTGGGCTGCTCCCGCTGAGCTGGGTGTCCGGGCTGCAGGAGCAGTCGTGCGTTCACTTGCCTCGCCTTTAGATCACGGCGCAGGAGAGCTGCTCCAGCCAAGGACACAAAGATGCTCCAAACAGCCGCCTCCCCCCGGCCCCGCGGTCCCTGAAGCTGGACAGGCTCGCGTCTCCCTCTTGTCCGCTTGGGTTTTGGACTTTCTCCAGTAAATACAGTAGTAACTAACGCCGATTTAATTTTAATGAAATGACAGTGTTTTAACACGGAAATTCTAGTTTTTAAACCGCTTCCCGTGTAGTAACGCGGCCGGCGTGTCTCCCTTTTCCCCGTCTGTTGGCATTTTGTCTCTGTGTCAGCCCTTCCCAGCCGTGTGGCTGGTGGCCAGGCGGGCCCGGGACCCCCGTGGGCAGGCGGCACAGGTCGGTCCCCCCCGCGCTGTGCCCGGTGGCCAGCACTGTAAATAGCGTCCGGCTACCTTCTGGCTAAACCTGCACTTTTCAACATTATCAAAAAGGGAAAATGGAGAATAGACATCAATTTTTTTTTTTTTTTTTGTATAATCTTTGTTTTAAACATGAGCTTTTTATTTGCTTCTGGGGGCTTGGCTCCTTCTGTGTAAATCTGTCGGGGTCGTCCGTAGGCGCTGCGCTCGTGGTGCCCGGGCCAGGGGAGCGCAGCCCCCTCCCGACCCCCGCAGCACACGCAGACAGGTGTAGGTGGTCCTCTTCTGTCCGCATAAAAACGAGACTTTTAACCACGTGGCTTTGTTTTGTTTTGGGAGTGCAAGGCCCAGCTGAGGAGGAGTGAGCACCAAGAGTCAATTCTGATGCTAAAAAAAAAAAATAATAATCGTGTTGGAGGAATTTGCAGTAACTTTATTTCTGCCCGTACCTAAATTTACCGCTCGCTAGCCAACTAACTGCTTGTGGCACCTGCGTGTGGAAGCCCCCCCGGCCCCGGGTGGGGATCGAAGCCGAAACCTGCCCGGACCCCCCCAGAGCCCCTCGAGCCCCCCGGGCGCCGCCGCCGCGCTGGATCCGGCCGTGCCAGCAGCCGCGGGCTCTCGCGTCCCCGGCCGGCAGCGGAACCCCCGGTGCTACCTTTTTGTCATGGCAAAATGTAACCTAATTAAATTGGTAATGATGAACTAAACCCCGAGGTTGGGTCTATTGTATGAGCGCGTTCCCTGCTCTGTACGTGGCGTGGCCGGGGCGGCGCGGGGCGAGGTGAGAGCCGCGCTTCGTCCGGCCGGACTTGGATGGTGGAAAAACAAAAACAGCATCGACTTCAGGTCTAGGATTAATTCCCATGCCTACAATTTTTTACTTAATCTTTTAATATTTTTGCTACTCCACTCTGGCTTTTTATTTAAAACACATTCTTTTGTACCACTTACTGTATCAAATTGTATAAAAAGATCACTGTCCCATTCTTGGTCATACCAAGAGCAAATAAAAGCTTTTATAAACTTGCACTGGTTACTTCCTGGGCCCCTGACCGGCGCCTTCCCCGTCCCCTGTGCTGGCTGCGGCCGCCCGGCTGCGTTACCCAAGCCCTCAGAGCTGCTCCCTGCTGCAAGGAACCGAATTTTGTCCCGTCCGCCCTTGGGTTTCTCACGGAGAAAGTCTCAGCCGCGTCTCAAAGGCTGGGGACGGGCTGCGGGGGCTGAGCGAGTGCCCCCAGCTCCTCGGCGAGGCGGGGGGG
>CM030751.1:118948364-118978921 GCA_018104995.1 Cairina moschata | reverse complement strand
CCCCCCCCCCCCCCCCCCCCCCCCCCCGGAGCAGGACGCGTCCCCCTGGGAGCCGGCTGCAGCCTGGGGGGTGCCGGGACCCCCGCCCCCCATCCCCGAGCCGCCTCGCAGCCCGGACCCCGTGTCAATAAACTTGTTGTTCGGCCGCTGCCGCAGCCTTTCAAGAGGGACAAAGAAATTGTTTCCAGGGCAACTGGCGGCTCTTGGCAGCGGGCACCTGCTCACCCATCGCCCGCACCCCCCCCCCGGGGGCTCCCCCCGTGGCCGTCCCCATGGCCACGCCGTCCCCCCGTCCCCCAAAAGCAGAGCTTGGGCAAAACTGGGGGTGCCCTGGGTGTGTTTTAGCCCTTGGCATCACCGCTTTGTGTTTTTGGGGCTGTTTCATGCCTAGGAAAGTTGGGGGGGGGGGTTGAGAGCGGCTTGTGGGGTCGGGGGCTCAGCCCCCAGTTTTGGGGCAGGCGCTCCCCAGGCTCTGGCAATCGGGATGCTGCTGTCCCGGGGGGGGGCTGGCACCCATGGGTGGGCTCCCCCGGGGCTCAGCTTGTCCCTGTCCCCCCCCCCCAGGGGAGTCGGTGGAGGGGGTGAGCGCCCAGGACGTGCTCCTGATCCACTCCTGCCGCCAGTGGACGACGGTGACGGCCCACAGCCTGGAGGAAGGGCACTACGTCATCGGCCCCAAAATCGACATCCCCCTGCAGTACCCAGGTGGGGACAGGGCCGCGAGGGAGGGGGCAGGTTGGGCTCGGCCCCCCCTGCCGGGAGGAATTGGGGCTGGGGGGGCTCCAGGTGGGGTGAGCTGAGAGAGGAGCTGGGGGCTGCCGGTGGTGTGGGTGGCATCCAGCCTGGAACGGGGGTGAGGAGGAATGGGGGGCACTGGGATGGGGTGGGGGGGGGACTGGGGTGGGGACGGGAGGGGGTGGAGACTGGGACATGGATGGGGGTGGGATGGGACGCAGAAGGGAATGGAGACAGGGATGGGATGGGATGGGATGGGATGGGATGGGATGGGATGGGATGGGATGGGATGGGATGGGATGGGATGGGACGGAGACAGGGATGGGATGGGGACTGGTATGGGATGGAATAGGGATGGGGATGGGGATGGGGATGGAGATGGATGGGCTGGGGATGGGTTGGGGATGGGTTGGGGATGGGGATGCAGATGGTGGTGAGGATGGGGACGGAGACAGGGATGGGATGGGGACAGGGACAGGGGTGAGATGGGGACTGGTAAGGATCGGGGACGGGACGGGGACAGGGACGAGCCGGGGCTGCTGCAGCAGCTGAAGGTGCTGAGCTCACCGCGGCCGCCGTAGCCAGAGCCTTAATGACCGCTCTAAGTGCTCGCCATGGCGGCAACGAGTCCTGCTAATAAATAAATCATGGGAAATGCAGCGGGGGAGGGGCAGATCGCCCATCCCAAGGGGTCAGGGCATGGGGGGGGGGGGGGCACACAGTGTGTTAACCACCTCGCTGGGGCACAGGGCAGCTCCTGCCCCGGTCCCCGTCCCTTTGCTCGGGCTCCGTGTCCCCGTCCTCCCCCAGTTTTTTTGTGTCTCCTCCGAGCTGGCCCGAGCGGAGCAGCCCCGCACGGCGGCACCGAGTTAATATTCCCATCAGGTCCCGTCCCCGCCACGCTCGTGCTAATGAAGGCAGAGCTCTGCTCCTGAATGCAGCCCTCCGGCTCCCGGGCTGTGCCTGAACCCCCCCCGTACACCGCTGTCTGTGGGGTTTGGGGGGGCAGGAAGCCTTCAGTAGCCATCCTTGGGGCATTTTTTGTGGTTGTTTTGGGGCGTTCTCTGCCCCTCTGGGGGTGTTTCAGGGAACTTGGTGCCCCCGGAGGTTTGTGCTTTGGGAGGGGAGAGCTCGGGATGAACCCAAATGGGACGGGGACTCCAGGCTGGGCTCATCAGCAGCCGCCCCAATGAACTGTGCCAGGGCTTGGGGGGGGTCTCCCCGTGGTCCCCTCTGACCTCCCCGGGGCCGGGTGTCCCCTGCAGGGAAGTTCAAGCTGCTGGACCAGGACCGGGACATCCGCGAGCCCGTGCAATATTTCAACAGCGTGGAGGAGGTGGCCAGCATCTTCCCCGACCGCGTCTTCGTCATGGAGGCCATCACCTTCAGCGTGAAGGTTGGCGTGGTGGCGGTGGGGGGACAGCAGGGAGTGGTAGGGGGGCACTGGGGGACTGGGGGACTGTGGTGGGGCAGCAGCCAAATATCAGGGGATGGTGATGGGACACCAGGAGGTGGTGGTGGGACACCAGGAGGTGGTGGTGGGACACCAGGAGGTGGTGGTGGGACATCACAGGGTGCTGGTAGAACACTACAGGATGGCGGTGGGACCTCAGGACCTGAGTGCTGGTGGTGGGAGGTAAGGGGAAGGCAGCAGGACACCAGGGGACGGTGACGGGGCACGGGGCTGTCCCCGCGCAGGTGGTGTCGGGGGAGTTCAGCGAGGACAGCGAGGTGTACAACTTCACGCTGCACGCCGGGGACGAGCTGACGCTGATGGGCCAGGCCGAGATCCTGTGCGCCAAGACGGTGAAGGAGAAGTCGCGCTTCAACACCCTGCTGCGGAAGCTGGGCAAGGCGGCGCCGGCGGCGGGGGCCAAGCAGGTGAAGGGCAAGATGCCCTGCCTGATCTGCATGAACCACCGCACCAACGAGAGCCTCAGCCTGCCCTTCCAGTGCAAGGGCCGCTTCAGCACCCGCAGCCCCCTCGAGCTGCGGCTGCAGGAGGGCGAGCACACCATCCGCAGCATCATCGAGAAGGTGCGGCTGCCCGTCAACGTGGCCGTGCCCAGCCGCCCGGCCCGCAACCCCTACGACCTGCACGCCATCCGCGAGGGGCACTGCTACAAGCTGGTCAGCATCATCTCCAAGACGGTGGTGCTGTGCTGCATCCTCCGCCGGGACCAGCTGGTGCCCTTCCACTTCCTCCTGCTGGCCGACATGCCGCGCTTCCAGCTGCCCGAGGGGCTGCTCGGGGGGGACCCCCAGCTGGAGAAGCTGCTGCGGGACAGCGCCGCGTACTGCCACGAGCGCTTCAACCCCGACGAGTACTCGCGGGCGGTGCGCGAGGCCAAGCCCGATTTTTCCGAGGAGTGCGCCAGCCCCCGGCGCCTGCGGCTCTGCCTGCCGGGCTGCGCCCGCGAGGAGCTCAGCCAGCCCCTGCAGCGCCTCTCGCTCTGCTTCTACGGCGGGGGGCTGCCCCGCGCCCCCCAGGACGCGGCCGCACGCTGCCAGGACCCGCCGGGGGCCGGTACGGGGACGCCGCGCCAGCAGCCCGACTTCGCCGACCCCGAGAGGGAGTACATGACGCCCGACTGGGCCGAGCCCGAGTTCAGGACTCAGGAGCCGCTGGAGATCCCCTACGAGGAGCTCTGGAGCAACCAGGGCTTGGAGAGTTTCCCCTCGGCTGGTGGCACGGGGCGCCCGGACCTCATCGCCTTCGGGGCCGCGTCCCCGCTGGGCTCCCCGCGCCGCCCCGGCGTGCCCAGGGAAGAGCCCCTGGGGGACGCGCCACCCCCGGTGCCACCCAAATCAGAGGCGGTAAGAGCTGTGGGATGCCCCCAGGACTGGGGGGGACCCAGCAGTGTCCCCATGCTGGGAGCATGG
The DNA here is from genome assembly GCA_018104995.1 of Cairina moschata. Classification (NCBI taxonomy): domain Eukaryota; kingdom Metazoa; phylum Chordata; class Aves; order Anseriformes; family Anatidae; genus Cairina; species Cairina moschata. The sequence continues at coordinate 118,975,303 of CM030751.1, read as the reverse complement.
GGGGGGCACCCACCGTGACCTGCTGTGCCACAGGGTGTGGGGCTCCTTGCCACCCAGCTCCATTGGGTTGCCCAAATCCTCTGCGCCCCGCCTGTGCCGTGGGGAACCCCGCTCCCAGCATCTCCCCAGCCCCATGGGTCACCGGAGCCTCGTGGCTTGGTCGGGACCAGCTGGAAATTGGGGGCCAGTGGGGCCAGGCCCCCATTTCTGCTCCTCTCCCCCCCCTGCACCCCTGGTTTGGGGGTCCCGGGGCAGTGTCGGCCCCACCACGCCGGGGTCCTGACGGCGCTCGCCCCGTTGCAGGTGAAGGAGGAGTGCCGGCTGCTGAACGCGCCCCCCCGGCCGCCCCCGGGCGGGCCCGGGGGCGCCCCCCCCCCCCCCCCCCCCCGCCCCCCAGCCCCCCTGCGCTTCCCGAAGCTGGCTCCTGCTCCCTCGCCCAGCCCCAGCCTCTCCTACTACTCCTCGGGGCTCCACGACGGGTGAGTGGCTCGGGGTCATGGGATAACCCCCCCCCCCCGGGGCGGGATGTCCCCCGCACCACGATTTTTTTTTGGGGAGGGGGACACGGCACGGCCCTGGGGTGACGCTCGCCTTCCTCCATCAGGTCGGTCCCGCGGAGCGGCAGCGGCTCGCCCTCGCCCGACGCCTACTCCCTGTACTGCTACCCCTGCGCCTGGGGCGACTGCAAAGCCGGGGACCCCCCCGGCCGCCCGCTGCCCCCCGCCGCCCAGCCCGGCCCCAGCGCCTGGTCGGACCCCTGGGCCTACGCCGAGGCAGGGGCCGGGGGGGGCAGCGGCCGCTCCACCCCGCTACCGGCGGCCGAGCCCCCCTTGAAACCCTTCCGCAGCTGCCCCCGCCTCAAGCCCCCGCACCCCCAAAAACGCTTCGCACCCTTCGGGGCGCTCAACCCCTTCGCCGGCCCGGCCGAGTGGCCGGAGAGCCCCGAGTGGCCCAAGCCGCCTTCGGCCCCGGCTGCTCCCTCTTCCTCCTCCTCCTCCCCCCCCGAACCCTTCGCCCCCTTCGAGGGGCTGGATCCGGCGGCCCCCCCCCGGCCCCCCAAAGGTTTTGAGGGGGACAGCATCGTCATCCGCGGGGCGGCCCCGCTGTCACCCGCCGTCCTGCGTGGGGCCGAAGGCGGCGTCGCCCGCCTCTACCTGGCGCAGGGCGTCATCGAGGTGCCGCCGGCGGCGCGGGGCGAAGGGGGGGCCCCGCCGGCTGCCCCCCGTCCCAGCGGGGACGGCTCGCCCTGGCTGCCCCCCGCCGACCTCTCGGCCCTGTCGGTGGAGGAGGTGTCCAAGTGCCTGCGCTTCATCGGCCTCTCCGAGGACGTCGTCAGCTTCTTCGCCCGGGAGCGCATCGACGGCAGCATCTTCGTGCAGCTCAGCGAGGAGATCCTGGCCGACGATTTCCGCCTCACCAAGCTCCAGGTGAAGAAAATCATGCAGTTCATCAAGGGCTGGCGCCCCAAGATCTAGCCAGGTGACGGGGGCACCCCAAAGCCCCAGCCACGCAGTGCCTCTCCCCGCTTACGGCTGCGGGGTCTCCTCCTCCCCGGGAGCTCGGCCCCGCTGCCGTGGGCTCTCCCCCCCACCCCCTTTCTGTTTTAACACTGGACAGTAATTTTGGCCTCACCAGGCTGGAAAATGTCGGAGTTTGCATTGACTGCTTTAACTTAATCCTTGTGGATTAATGTAATAAACAGATGGGAGAGAACAAGCTGCTGGAGAAGCCCCTTGCTCGGGGAGGAGGGGGACAGGGGCTTAAAGGGGGGGGCACGGAGGTGCAGGGAGCAGGGGGAAGCTCCCTCCCCAGCCCCTGGGCTGTGCAGGGAAAGCAGAGCTGGTCCAGGCAAGGCTCAGAGCCCAGGAGCACAGCTCAGAGCAGGGAACAGGTCCTGGGGGCCGCTGCCTCCCCCCGGGGAGGGCTGAAGGCCGCTCGCCAGCCCTGCAAGCAGGCAGCCGCCTCCCCCAGGGCAGCAGAGGCAGGCTCAGGACGCCTCGGCCAAGTTTCACGCTGCTGGCTTTGAGAAACGAGCACAAACCCAACGTGGAAAGAGCAGCGTCACCCTGCGAGCACCCTGCTGGTGTTGGGGGCCGGGCAGGGCAGCGAGGTGGGGGCCGGGGTTGGCTCTGAAATTAGCGACAGGTGTGCAGAGATTTAAAGCCTTTTAGTTTAAATTGAGCTCTCCCCACGGGGGGAACCCTTCTGGCCTTTGGCTGCTTGATTTGCAATTACAGGCAGGTCCATCTGCCAGGATAACCCCGGCGGCAGCGCTTGGGGCCAGACAAAAGAGCCGGAGGCTCCTCGCAGGCACTGATTGATGGCAGAGGTGACAGAGCAGGGCTTTGTTCTGCTCTGCCGCCCTCCCCTGCCTCTCCCCACCAGCGCGTCCCCCCCCCTTTGTCAGTCTCACAGCTCAGCAGGCTGCCAGCAAAGCGTGGGCGGCCCCCCGACACACCGAGAGGACCCTGGAGGATTGCCTGAACGCTTTATTTCCACCCCGAGCGGTTCCGTCCCTCGGTGCCAAGCGGCTGCGCCCCAGCGAGACAGGATGAGAAGCAGGCACGGAGTCCGAACCCGGGAGACGGGGATTTATTGGTGCTGTATGGAAAAGGCAGGGCCGCAGGGCCAGCCGTGTGGATGCTGCTGCCTGCCAGGCCCCAGGAGCACTGGTGGGTGCGACACGAAAGCCGACACAGCAGCAATGCTCTCTGTCATGTCAGCAAGCAGCCACCAGGCCCACGCCGGCCCAGGACGGATGTGCCCGACGCACGGTAGCTGCTAAGGCACTTGAAATGACTGCAAGCCACAAGGCCATCATCTGCTGCCACCCTCCTTCCTCTCCCTGCCTCCCCCCCGGGTGCTTTGCAGATTAACCTATAGAGAATGGGGTGTTGCTGGAGCGCCGCTGCCCCCGGCTCAGGCTGTCGGTGCGTCCGGGGCCACGCTCACTGGTGGAATTTCTTGCCCGGGCTGTTGGCGTAGTCCAGCAGCAGCTGGCAGGGTGTGAACTGGCTGCCGTAGACGGCCTCGTACTTCCGCAGCTTGTCCACCAGCTGCTTGGCTCCGTAGGAGTCTGCGTACCTGAAGGGACCTGCAGGGGACAGGGGGAAACGGGGATGGGTGATAAAGAAGGGAAAACGCCACACCAAGGCTCTGGGTAGGGCAGATCTGTCCTCCAGAAGAGCCCCCCGGCTGCTGACACGTGCAGCCAGCACCCCGACCTTCCCACGTGTGAGCCCAGCTCAGAGTGGAGGAGAAAGATGCTGCCAGCTTTGTGCCTTGTGTCAGCCCTCGCTGGTGCTTTTGTGTGGTCTGAAATGGCCATCCTAAAACTGGCAGCAAAGCTGTGAGGGTCCCTGCATGCCACAGGATATGCTGGGGGTACTGCAGGCGGGGACAAGCTGGGACAAATTATTTTCATTCCTCTCCCAGTTTGAGCTTGCTGCCAGGAGGGAATCACCAGAGACCCAGCAGAAGCACTGCCACGTGGCTTAGAGCCCTCACTAGCTCTGAGTTGTGACCCAAGCCTCAGCTCGTGCCTTGCCCAGTGCCCTGGCCATGGCCACGACGTTTCCAGAAGTGCTGCAAGAAGCCTGCCTGCCTGCCCAGGCCAGTCACGGTGGCAAGAGAGGAGATATGTGGTTGGATCAGACGATCCTGAAGGTCTTTTCCAACCTTAACGATTCTAGGGTTCTGTACCAGAGCCTCATTTTTCACTGAAGGCACAAAAAACAGGGACTTAAAAATGTAGGACCTTCGCAAATCTCCCGGTCCATCTGCCCCCATGGCTATCGGGCAGAAAAGCTTTCTTTTGAGTGATGGAAAATGCTGATGAGGTTGGGGCCAGCATGGCTCTGCCGTCTTACTCAAACCTGAAGACAGAGAGCGGCATGGTGCCTGTCCCCTGACCCTCACCACCTCTGTGAAACAGCTGTACCAGCAAAGGAACTCCCCAGAGCCCTGGAAGAAATGCCCTGCACTCCTTTAAGCAGCTCTCAGGCCCTTTGCAAGCTCTCAGGTGGGAACGCTGAAGCAACTTCCCTGGATCAGCCTGCACTTGGGAGAGCAACACTCATGCAGCAGCTCAGACCTGGCCTCAGAGCCCACCAGAAATGCCCACGATGGAGTTCTCGAGTCAAATCAGGCAGGCCTCACCCCTGCAGCTCCCACACTCACCTCCCAGGCACGGCGGGAAGCCCAGGCCAAACACAGCACCAATGTCTCCCTCCACGGGGTTGCTGAGGATCCCTTCCTGCAGGCACATGGCTGCCTCGTTGACAAACCTCGTCACCAGGCGCATCTGGATGTCCTCCTCGGTGCAGCTACCAGGAAAAAAGAGTCTGTAAGGGCTGTGCGGCTTACCCAGCGGCTGGATGGAGGGGTACGTGAGACCAGCAGAGGTGGAGGGAAGGGATCAGGCCTTGAGGGGGGTGAGGAACTCGTTGGAAAGGTCCCCGGCCTTGTGAGGCTAAGGGCTGCCAAGTGCTGTGCTGTGACTCCAGGCAGGCACGTAGGGATGGCAAGGAGTCCATCTGGCCGGATGGGAACTGCTCCAGGAGATATTTCAGCATCAGGCTGTGCGACAGCTCTGCCCCGTGAAGGTCAGGGCAGCTGCTCAAACCCAACCCTCCCGCTGTGTCAGAGCCCACCTTGGGAAAGCTTCCTGCAAGAGGTGCTAAAGCAAGGTGCTAAATCCACAGGTGTGCCACTCCTGCTAGCACGGGCTCCCCAGAGCCACCAGCCTGCCCCCTGCACGCTGCTTGGGGACCCAAATGCCACCTGGGGTGACTCCACGCTCAACGGTGTCCTGCTGGGCTCCTGGAGCTGGGAGGAGCTGAGCCATCACAGGTACTTACACTTCAGGCTTGGCTGGCACCTTGAACCGTGCCAAGATCTCATCCATGCCAGAATTCACGCTCCTGTTCTTCACCCCCTCCTGGTAAACGTAAAAGCCCTTCCCCGCCTTGCGGCCTGCCAGGGGAAAAAAAAAAACAAAACAGAGTCACATCCTGCCACGTGTCTCCTACGTTGGTGACACCTTTGCCTCTGATCTCGTGACTGCCCCTTCTGTTAGCCTGAGCCATCCTCCCAGCACAGGCAGCTTCCCTGCACTTCATTTCCTGCCTTGTGGAGCAGGGAGGGAAGGGCCCACATCCAGCTGGCTCCTCAGCAAAATGCTGCCGCCTGTGCCAGGCCCCAGCGCCTTCGCTGGGTCCGGAGGGCAGTCAATGTCACAACCCACGGCTACAGCAGCAAAAAGACACAGCCTTTGGCCGTGGGGGCAAGGGAGAGAGATGACAACATCCAAGTAACCCTCACTGCCAGCTGCTGGTCACAGCAAGTGGTGTCTGGGGGGTGAACTGACCAAGTGCAGGGCCCACTGGGGCTCACTGCTCCGTCCTGGCACGTTCAGAGGCAACATCCTCCCTCACGTGGAGCTTCTAAACTTCAGTTCAGGGCTTGCTTTGCTTCAGCGCATTCATTTCCAGCTCCCTACCTCCCAGAGTGCACATGCAGGTTTAATGGAGGGACTAGAGAGAACTTCATGGCCTCCTGCCTGCTGCCCTTGCTCTGCACAGCACCCCCTGCTGCAGCCTGGACCTGCAAAGGAAGGTCCAGCTGCATCCAAAGGTTTATCCTCTGACTGGGGGCTGCTGGCTGCTATTACCCGCCCTCAAACAAAGGGTAAACATTGGATTAAAACAGTCCGGTGCCTCACCTAAGAAGCCTTTCTCCACCATGAGTTTGAACAACTCGATGCTGCCGCCTCCAAAGCGCTCGCCGAAGGCCTTGCCGAGGTCCTCGGCCACGTGCGTGGCCACGTCCACACCCACCTCGTCGATCAGCGTGGCAGCGCCCACCGGGAAGCCGAAGGCCGTCGAGATGGCATCTATCTTCTTCGGGTCAACACCCTCCTGCAGGAACAGAAGGGGGAGCGGTGAGATCTCTGGGCGAGGGCCCTGGGAACCCAGCACGGGGGCAGAAAGGCTCGTCGGGGGCCACAGGAGGCAACCAGCCCCACTGGCTGCTTGAGAACAGGCAGGAGCAGCGTGGCTGTGCTTGCAGCACTCCTGACTCTCCCCTGGCACTATGCAGAGGGCAAACCCACCTGCTCGTGGTCTACCTGCCACCGCGTGCTGTGCCAAGCCCTGATGAGGACAGCCTGACTCCTAGCCCAGAGAGGCTCTCTCAGACCTGCTCTGCTCAGCCGCAGAGCCAAGAGAAACGTGTCTGCACCCCTGCCTTGCCCTCAGCCTCTGTTCTGAACGCGGTACAGGTAACACTGCCCTCTGCTCTGCAGCCCTGGGCGGCTGATCCGGGGGGAGCAGGTCACTGCTTGGGGAGAGCTGCCTTGCAGGCGATGCAGGAATCCCCATGGGGCTTGTCACAGCGCAGAGCAGAGCACGGTGCAGATAAAAGGGCATCTGCCGTGCACGTCCTGCCTCACACATACCTTACAAGTTTTGGAATCTAGATCCAGTGAGAAGCGGTGAGAAGACAGCCACGCTGCAGGTGTAACTTACACCAGCATTTCCACGAGCTGCCTCAGCTGCACCCTCAGGCTTCCTCACCCACTTCCCTCCTTGGCCAGGGGTTGAGCCAGCCTGGCTCAGGGCAAGGAAGCAGCAGAGCTGGGGGACACTCAGTAGCCCACGGGATACACACCTGGAGAACTCGGACCACTTCTGCCAGCATCGGCCCCAGGCACCTGGTGGTGTAGAAACCAGGTCCGTCCTAGGGGAGAAGAGTGCGACAGGAGGCAGGTGAGAACAAGCTGCAGGAACACGGCCCCTGCCAGCAGCACAAGAACCGAGTTTCACAGCCCAGGCTGCAGTCCAGACACATTCAACTCCATTTTTAATGCTGTGCAGTCAACTCCTAGAACAGCTTTTACCTGTAGGGCTCAGCAGTGTTTGAAGACTTCAGAATTTCTGCCTGGAAATCCCCACGAGATTGCTTTTATTTCAAATAGTGCCTGGAGGACCCAAGCAGGCGGCAGAAGACCCCTGGCTTCACCAAGCCCAACAGGCTGACAGGGTGAAAGTGTGCTTGGATATCATAGCTGTTTGTTCTCAGCCCCTGCCTCTCTTCTCCCTCTGCTTTGCACAACTCTTCCCCTACATTTGCACACATATTTGTATCCTCCCCCTTGCACAAGACTTAAATCCAGAAAAGGGACAGTTACTGCTCCCAGGCCCCTCTGTCCTTGCATTTCCCCCGGGAGAAGAGCCAGTGGGAGTCCTGCCAAGGCTGTTCCATCTTGGATGCCACTACAGATTGCAGCCTCCTGAAAGCTGCTTAGAGCAGGGACACCAGCACCTGTGCCTTCTGACCCTTCATGGCTGCTCCAGGGGACACCTGAAGGATCACCTGGGCACCCGCCCTCTTCTAATTTCCATTTCTACTTCTCAGCATGAAGTAGAAACACTAATTCTCAGCTGATTCCACCTCATCAGCCAAGTTTCAGCCTCCTCTCAGCACACAAGCCCACCCTTTCACTGATTACCCCAGCCTGCATTTTGTGCAGCGCTCCCTCACCTTTACCACGATGACAACCTTGCCCTGTTTGAGGCCAACAGCAACAGCAGAGGCAGCCGTGTCCTGGGACGTTTTGTCTGTGGTGATGATTTCCAGCAGCTGCATTTTGTCAACGGGGGAGAAGTAGTGCATCCCGATCACCTGGGCAGAAGAAGAGCTCAGGGTTATGACAGATTCTGGCTCCCCCAGTAAACTACTGGGAAAACCAAGTCCCAGCTGCAGAAGGGAGCAGGCCAGCACGGGCTGCAAGACCACCACCATACTGCACTGACTTCAGGCCACGTACTCCACTGCATCCCTCTCCAACTTCTCCTTTCTCTCCTTGGCTTTCCCAAGGAAGCAGCCCCTGTCCCACAGCTCTTGTTGAGCAGAATCTCTGTGCTCTGCTTGTTTTTTTTTTTTTTCTGGGGAGGTGATAAAGTGAACCTAAGGACAAGAAGGCATGTTTCCAGAACCTAATTACAGAGGGAAGCACAGCCTTCCTCTGGGAGCAACATTTAAAGAGGAGATTATTCGTCTGTGTGCCTCATCCTGCCACCATGGCCGTGTAATCAGGATGTCACCTTCGTGCCTCCTGGAAGCTACACTTGGCACTAAGTTCTGCATAACTCAGAGGCACCTTGAAGGATATCTACAGTCTGCAAAACTAATTAAAGAAAATACATTAATTAGTTAACCGATTTCCTATTAGTTTCCCCATAAAGAGTCATTACACAGGCAATTTATTCAGCAAGAGGATGTTATTTGCAAGCATGAACAAGTAAGGCACAATTTGCATTTCTGATGCAACTGAGGCCTGAAGAGCAACGCAGGAAGAGGCTCTCCAGGGTCACAGGAACCTCCAGCAGCAGGGAGGCACAGCGGTACCCGACTTGTGCTGTGAAACAAGCAGCAGGGGCAAGGCACTGCCCTGGGCAGCTCTGAGACCCTCGTAGGAGTTCAGGAAACCAGCCACGGGCACTTCTGCCTTTGTATTTGTGTAATCATCCTCCCCAGATGAGCTCTAGAGCTTCCCTTTCCTTGGGGGCTACTGCCTCCACAATCCACCTATCTCAGAGAACCTGGCTCTTGCCATGGTGTTATGACCCTGCAGGGGAACTGCTTGCTCCACCCTGTGTTTTCTGCAGCCCCACGTGGGCAGAGCAAATGCCTCAAGTAAGGGGAAAACACTTCTCCCTTTTGATATCGACGCCACCCTAGACTGAGGCTGAGCCCACAGGAGGTGCCTCCACCTGGTTACAGGTTCCTCACGCTACTTCAGATGCTGCCGTGTCACTGCCACGTCTGCTCTGCTGCTGCTGCTCCTCCCTGGAGGGTGCAGGTCTCCTGCAGGGCCGGCGTCAGATCTGCCAGGCTCGTGCTAACAGAACCACAGGTATGCTTGGAAATCAAGAGGGCACTGAAGAAGCGCATAGCTGACTGACTCCTTCCAGAGCAGTGCATTCACACACCTCAGAGCCTGGCTTTCCAGAGATGGGGCATCCACAACTTCTATGCACAGCCTGTTCAGTGCCTCGCCACTCTCATAGTAAAGAATTTCCTCCTTATACTGACTCTAAATCTCCCCTCTTTTAGTTAAAAGCCATTCCCCCTTGTCCCAGCCCTACACTCCCTGATAAAGGGCCCCTCCCCAGCTCCTACCTGGCTGCACTTGCCTGGGCTAAGGGATGAGGATGCAGCTGTCGTATGAATGCAGCTGTTCAGACTACAAGCAAACAGACAAAGTCCTGTTCCAAACGCTCTGCTACGAGCTGTATCGCTGCACTCAGTGCCCTGTTCACATGGACAACTTGGAGCCAGACAGAAAACCCCCCACGCCCCTCAGGAGTTTGATTCTATGGCTGACCGCGGCTTCAGTTTCAGCACTTTTGAGTTCAGCTTCCAGCCACCAGCTTTTCCTCCCTTTTTGCTACAGACTGGTGCCTTCTCCCTAAGAAGGCATATTCCTATCGTGGCAAGTCACTCCTGTGTCTAACCACCTTACCAAAATGGCTGAGGTCTCCCTGGCTGGAATTTTCTCAGCTTGAGTCCTTCCATAGCTTCTCTGCCCCATGTGCATCGATGTTTCCTGAAGCACGCTGAGCTCCCTAATGCACACTGACTCGCCAATGTCGCACTTGATGGGAATCCACCTTCATCCCCTTCCTACCTGCCCAAAGATCACAAGCTCTTTGTTCAAAGCTGGCTCTGGGGCCAGAGGCTGAGCTGTTTCCTGTTCTGAGGAAGAAGCAGAAGATCCCAGTGCTCACCTACAGCAAACCATTTTGCCACTAACAGGCAGCTCAGCACACTCAAGCTCTTTGGCACCAGGTACTCACCTTCTCTGGCCTCTTGCTAACAGCAGCAATTTGGTTGATCGGGAGGGCGGACGTGTTACTGGCAAAGATACAGTGAGGAGGGATCACCTGTGGTAGGGGGTGGAAGAGGCAGTTTAGAGGCACAGGCTCCACTCAGATGTGATATACAGAACCTGAGAGCAGTGCTAGCACGGGGTATTCCCAGATCTCTGTCAGAGCAGTGTTAGAAACTTATCCTAAAGCAGCAGCCCAAGTCAGCCAGGCCCAACTTCTACTGACATCCCCCTCTAGGTCTGTGGGATCAGTCTCAGAGCCCTCACGATTCTGCCAGCCCACTGCAGCCACATTAGATGCTACATCAGAAAGAAGCCCAGGCCAGCTGCTTTACCAGTTATTTCCTCAAGTGTGCTCTTGAACAGAGAAGAGCAGAGGCAGCAAGCCAGGGATAGCAGGTACAGGATATGTTGTGGAGATACATTTTTGTCATATCACTGTGCTCAGAAAAATGGATTTTTTTCTGGGTGGCTCCCAGGAGTCAGGGAGTGTTGGAAGTGCCTCTGTTCAGCTACGAACTAGCGACTCCTTAATCACAGGACAGGAAAGCTGCCCTGGATGCTCACCCATGTACTGAAATTAACAATTTGCACCAAGCATCAAACTACTGCATAAGGAAGCGTGAGAAACCCAGTGGGACACCCCGAGTCTCCATCGTACAGCGATCCCATCTAGCATAGCTGACCAGAACTGCCACTCACGGCCTCCACTTCCTTCAGCACTTTGTGCTTGATGTTAATGTCCTCGAACACAGCCTCGATCACCATGTCTGCTTTATCAAAGCCCTTGTAGTCCAGCTGGCTCGTCATGTTGCTGAGAATAGAGTCCCTCTCAAACGATGTCAGACTCTTCTTTTTCACCTTGCCGTTCAGCCTAGGGAAGAGATCTCTGTCAGAGGCCAGCCCAGACTGCTGGAGGAGCACCACAACACCAGGGCTATCCCTCCCTCCTGGAACAGGGACCCAAAACACCATCTGCAATTCAGCAGGACTATCACTGGCCCACCCTGCCATCTGGAAAAACGAGAACCCTGTTCACACAGCTCCGTTGGTGCATCAGTCTGAAGGTCAGCCACAGACATGAGCACTGTTACTGCTGAGCCAAGGAGGTAGAGGAAAGAAGTCCAACTTTTCAGAAGTCTGACCCAACGCTTCCCCTGACATGGGCCTCTAGGCAGCCACAATTACTCCCTCCCCTTAGCTCTAAAAGCTACTGCTAAATCTAAAGATGAAGCAATCATCTGTGATGGTCTACCTACCTAAGGAGCTAGGGCTGAATACACTGTGCCTATTCCATAGCAATAGCCTGGCACACTGCACAGGGCAACCTTAAAGAACACTCCACAGAAACTATGGTGTCATGAGTTCCTGACTGCCTGCAAGCAAAAGATTATTTTGATGAAAGCTCCATCCCATCCCAAGTGAATTCCTGCAAACTCACGTACCCCTTGAAGACCTGCTGCTGTCCTCTGTCCAAGCCTTGCTGCGTCGTGTCCTTCAGAATGGTCTTCAGCCCCTTATCCACGGAAACCTGTGCAATCCCAGCTCCCATGAGCCCCGCTCCCAGCACTGCCAGGGTCCTGCACAGAGAGTGGTGAGGGGGGAGGACAGTCAGAGCTCAAAATAGCTGAATTGCCATTGTTGTTGTCAGACTCACACAGACCCTGTCCATCCAGGCACTATTTTCAGTGAAGTCACGCAAAAAGATTCCATTTGTGGGTGGGACCTCCAAACTGCAGAGGATTAGCATTCCCAAGGCAGGAAATCTCTCTGCTCTGCTACACTGCAGGACTCTAGGCCACAAAGTGCCAGGAATCTGTCAGCGGAGGTCCTCCAACTGCTCCTCCAGACACCTCACACTCGTACTTACTTGACCTCTCGCTGAGGTGTTCCGAACTTGTTCTTCTTGCAGCGCACCTGCCCGTGGTAAAGTCCTATCAGTGCCTTGGATTCCTTCGTCATTGCGAGGTGGCCGAAGCTCTGAAAAAAGGGAAGGGGGAGGGAGACAGGTTGGCCTTTAACAACTGTCACAGCCCCAGCACGCACAGATCAAAGATAGGGCACAGGGACAGCACGGCCACCCGTGCAACTGCACAGACCAGGCATTTGGGTAGAAATGGAAGAAAAGTCCGGGGGTGTGTGTGTCCTCTGTGCACAGGGGGCACCCTCTGTGCTAGGCACAGCCTGCTTTGCACTATTACCTCCCACATGGGCAGCCAGAAGCAGTGAAGAATTGTTCAACACCCTTGCCCATAAAAAAAATATAATTTTAAGCATCTGAAAGAGCATATACCTCTAACACACTGCAGTGTCTGCAGGGGTAGACGTCTACCAGGGAACAAGAGTAGCCCTTGTGTTTGTGTCCACCTCCTTCCCTCCCACTAACACACCCTTTGCTCATTTCCACTCGTCCTGGGACCCCCCAGCACAGCCCTGGGGAGGAGCACTGAGCAGCAGCTCCCTGCTGTGCTGGTAAACCAGAGGTGACCCTGCTGCCTCAGTCAACGAGCTGCTGTGGGGTCCTACAGACCAAAGCAGGAGCCACTTCTGCTTCCCAGTGACAGGACCGCAGCTCACCGACATGGGACTAGAGCGAGGAGTGACCCTTCTCTCCCACAAGCATCCAGCTCTAGCCAGGGCCATCGCCCCACCTACTTCCAAGCGAAAGAATCCTGTATCCAAACTTTGTGAAACGCTTTAAAAACAGGCCAATTTTCACCAATAGCTCTGGAAATAGCGCTGATGCTATTTTCAGAGGATCACGGAGAGGCTACAGAATTAAAGGCCTGCAAAACCTCTCAGCATTAGGCATGAAATGGGAAAGAAGACAGGGAGATAAAAGACAGCATAGGGTGACAGCAAACTAATGATGCTGTCTGAGCCAAATCAGTAGGAAAAGCCACTAATATAATGTAGTGTAGAGCAGGCAGTATCTTCCTTCACCGCTGTCCTGCGAGTTAGAGGCTTGTTAAAATATCAGAAACATGAAGACCAGAAGAGAACCTGCAAGTCTCCTATCCTAGGGGAAGAAAGGAGGCATTAGAAAAGGCATGACACGGGCACTTATTCTTTAGGGGGTCCTGGTAAGATCTCCATCATGCTGCTATTCTCAGGAAAAAAACATAAAAATCATTCTTTTCTGCAAGGAACAGAGCATCCTGAGCCTCCCATTCAGCATCAGATCAGATGGGGCTGGAATGAAGAACTAGAACAGGCAGGGTATATCCAGGTCATTGTTAAGGTAAGGGGCAGACAGCCGGATCATCACTGGATCTCCTAGACGTGGCACGAGAAACTGCTGGACCTGGCAGCGTGAGAAGCTGGTGAAGGCTGCAGGCTGTGCTGCGAGATGGCTGGATTTCACTGGTGGCACAGGGGCAGTGACAGGACAGATGTCCCAAACAGACGAACAGATGGGAGTGTTGTGGATAACATGGGGATTCGGGTCGTGCAAAGCCAGCAGCGCTCAGGTAAGCACGTATCTCCTCTTCATCAGAAATACTGGGACTGAGCAAAATTGAGCAAAAATACAGCAAAATTGAGATCAAGAGGAAAAACTAATTAAGGACGAGTTGTTTACTACAGAGGAGACAAGGGTAGAGAAAGGAAGGGATCAAGCTGCCAGGGGGAAGAACAAGCACTGAAAAATGAAGGGAATTAAAGGGTCACAAATAAACAAGCCACTGGCTGGTATGCTCATCTGTTCAAGCTCTGCACCTGTGTCCTACCTCCATATAAAACTTAACTCCTATTTTTCTGCATGTCTTTCTAGTAACCTGAAAACTTCAAATAAGACTGGACAGCCTTTAGGACATGAGGTCTAGGTGCCCGCAACTGAAGACAGGGGGCCTGAGGGGCCAGCTACTTGGCAGAACAAACTCCTACGGGCCAGCTGCTGAAGCTGTGTGTGTGAGCACACACTTAGGACACACCACAACTGAAGCTCAACCTGGCCCAGCCAAACAGGAGGAACAGCCCTGACTGTCCCAGCTGCTCACGTCAGTGTGAACAGCTTGTGTGTCCGTGGGTGTCTCCAGTAAAGGCACTGTGCTGCCCACACACCAGCCGTGCACATACAACATGTTTGTGTGTGCACATCATCAACATCTCTGCAACATCTGCCCAGCCTCCCACTAGCTAGACCCATGAACAGAAAAAAAGCAGCAGAGAAAAAACACCTCACCAAGAGGTGAAACCTCCCGGGCCTTAAACAGCTAAAGATTTAACTTCCCTTAACAGCCCTTACTGGTCTTAAACTCAACCTATGTACTAGGGAACTACAGAACTGAGGGCAAAGGAAGAGCTACACAGAGGTTTATTTCACAGAATCAAAGGAACACAGAACGGCTGAGGTCAGAAGAGACCTGTGCAGATTGTCTTGTCCAACCCCACTGCTCAAAGCAGGGTCACCTGGAGCAGGCTGCTGAGTCCAGCTGGGTCTTGAATATTGCCACGGAGGGAGACTCCACAGCCTCTCTTGCCAACTTGTGCCAGCGTTGAGTCACTTTTACAAGTAACAAAGCTTTTTCTCATGTATAAATTTAATGTCTCAGGTTTCAGGTCGTGCCCTTCACCTCCTATCCTGCCACTGGATACCACCAAGCAGAATGCAGCTCTGCCTTCCTCACTGCTTCACTTTGGGTATTTATATACCCCAAAAAGATCCCCCTCGGCCCTCTCTTCTCCAGGCTGAAGAGTTCCAGCTCGCTCAGCCTCTCCTCACGCGTCAGATGCTCTAGGCCTTCAATCATTTTTGTGGCCCTGTGCTGGACTCAGTCCAGGGAGCTGCCCCTCTGCCTGTTCTGGTGCATGGAGTTGTTCCTCCCATGGGGCAGGACTTGGCATTTCCTTTACATTTCCCTTCACGAGGTTCCTGTCTGCCCCATTCTCCAGCCTGTTTAGGGGTCCCCCCTGAATGGCCAGCACTAGCAAGTACTCTGACTGCAGTAGTTACCAAAGGGGTCAGTTTCACTGAGGGATAAGGAGAGAGAAGTCCTGTTCTGGGTTAAAAAAAAAAACAACAACAAAAAACTGTGAAAAAAATAAACAAAAAAACCAAAACCACTACCACCACAAAAACATCTAGTTTTCATGAGTACTGAAAGTTACCTATTGGCAAAAAAGGGCCAGCACAAACTAGAAAACTGGACAAATGGCAAAATGAGTAACGGGTAATCAAAACCCTTGACAAAAAAGATGGCAAGAAAGGTGCCAGAGTAAACTGAAATTAAAGTTTGTTCATGGAAGGAATTACTCGTTTGCACCAAACCACCTGGAAACACTCATGAGACCGACAGCACTATACCTCCACCTCCAGGTTACCTGTCCCACGTGACAATCAGACAAAAACAAACAGGGCTCAGACACACAGGGAAATCAAATACAAAGTCCTGTTATGTGAAACCCCGAGCACTGAACTCGGTCTGGTCATTCCCAACTCAAAAAGCCTAAACTGACAGGAATGAGAAAAGGCACAAACTGTTTTCACAGATGAAGAACATTGAAAAAAAAAAAAAACCCACAACAGTTCTATTGCTCAAGATGGGTCTTTTCTACAGCCCCACTCCCAGAAGAGCAGGCGAGGATCCAGGCAGTGTTCTGAGCAGCCTGTGAAGAATATTATCCTTTGTGCATGGTTGAACTCATTTAGCACACACCTATACAGCTTATTTATTGCTACCAGGGATCTAATCTGCTTACCTGGGATTCGGTGAGGTATCCTGTATCACGTCCCTGATCGAGACCAGCCTTTACAACCTAGTCAAAGAACAGCAATAAAGATACCCCACTGTTAAAGGCATGTCCATCAACAGCCGTGCTTTAAACAGATTGCTTGTTTAGCTGCACCTCCTGTTTGCACCAGTGACCCCTCCTCAAAATTCAAGGGAGACTTCAGACTCGCTGGGTCCTGTCCATACTGCTCAAAGCAGAGCCATGAATCTCCTTCTCCTTCTAACACAGAGCAGCTGCCAGGACAGTGAGTTTTCTGCCAGCTTAATTTTTACACATACCTTGTGGTTTCAGGAATTGTTTCAGTAGGACTGTGCTCCTGTAAAGTCACTGCTCTCAGAGTCACAGGGGGGCACTCACAGGTTTTAGAGAAGTCTTGACAACAACTTAGTGAAAAATCATTTGAAAAAATCCAACCACGGACAATGTCTGAAAGTAATACAATGCCCAAGCTACTTACAGAGCTAAGTTTTAAAGTTTTGTGGGGTTCGTGCTACGAACACAGCAACTGATATTTTCCTGGCTTCAAACAGGTTAACCTGTCTCATTAGAAACGGTACAGGGAACTGAAGACTGAAAATTTTACGACCAAGTATTCCAGCTAAACCTTCCCTCAGCTGGGATTCTCCATCTCCCCCTCACTGGTGCCAGTACACCATAAATTGGTATTCAAACTCTGGGAATTCTGCATTTTAACATGCTTGCTTGATAGACCACATGGCTAGCCTCTTCCAGACTGATCTTCTGTAAAGATTATGCGTGGCTTGACTCAGAGGAAGGAAACAGCATCCCCCGTCTGTCGCCCTGTTATCCCGCATCTCCTCCTCCTCTGCAGTTTCTGATGCCTCACAGCAGGCATTACCTCAATGATTTTCAGCGGAGCAGGGTACAGTCCTTTGGTTTGCTTCTGAACTTTGCTCTCCACTGTCTTGTAGACTTGCTTCCTCACAAATGGAAGAGCCATAGCGTAGTCTGTTATCTCTGTAAGACGCGACAAAACATGTCTCAGTGCAGTGCTACATGCACAGCCAGCTTTTAAATAACTAAGCCAATAGTTAAAGAGTATAGCTGTGAACATTACATATCTGCAATAGAAGCAAGCACCTGAAACTGAGCTCGCCACAGGTAGCATGGTCTGGTCAGGAGAATATCAATGGCTTGTTCCACGAACAAGTCCCTTTTGGAGCTAAAATGTCCTGCTCATACAACTTGGAACAGACTGAGCTTTGCAGTGCAGAACCCAACAGAGAAATGCCACAATTCCTGGGCTCTGTTAACTGCAGAAGGTCACTGCTGAAGAGGATTAGTGCAGAGCAGCCCCATGTGCCTCTCCCTGCTTGATTACACAAGCTTTGTACAGAGCTTGCTACTAGAACTTTGAGGCTGGGCAGTCCTCTGGAGGTAGCTGCTCCTGTCATCCCACAGGCCTGGATCCCTTCTGCCACGTTTCAGAAGCCTCCACGCATAGCTCTGGCCATGCCACTTGAAGGTCAGATCTGCAGAACATTTAACTACCAGCCCACCCGGCTCAAGAGACAATTGCACCATCAAATAACTTTGTTTTGATGATGGAGTTAAGTAGGAGTGTGACCACTTCCCTGAGAAGCAAAGCTGGATTCTACCCACTACAGTCCCCTGGGATTTGGCTGTGGGGCCCTCAGACTTACTCTGTACCAGCCCTTTTGATCTTTTGGCAGACACAGTCCTGTTGGCTAGTCCTCTGGCAAAGCCAATCGCTACCTCCTCCAAGTACTCGATTGTTCGTGCTTCTGGGGTCTTCACACCTGGCCCTGTGAACAGAAGAAGAGTCTTGAGGAAACACAGCAGAAGTTATCGCTGATGGATACAGCTCACGGGGGGGAGCAAGGGTGAGTCAGCAACAGGGCACTCCTTTGAATTGCTCCCACTCCCCCTCACCCCCCTTTGACTTTTCTTGGCTCCGGTGAACAAGACATTTAATATCCGTGGCGTTACACAGAAATACCAAGATGCCAAATGCGTAACTGCCAGCACCACCCTACCTTAACAGAACTAAAGTGCTCAGCCACCTCTCCCTCTTGTTGCACCTCTACCTCCCTGCATAGCATAAAAGCCTGCACAACTGAGATGTGACAACGCTGTTGCTATTAAGCACACAGACACAGTTACCCAACACCACGTCCTTGAAAATTACCTGTTCTGTAGATAATGGTCAATAAAACCTCAGCCTCTGACCTCAGGTACAAGAAATCTCTCACTTGCTTTACCTACTAACACCCAGCCAGACTCAACATTGTAGCTGCTGTAGAAACCTTACCAGGGGAGCTTCCAGCTGCCTACTAATACCTGGCATAAAATAAAGCAGAACCAGATTTGGGCACACCATTAAGCGAAACAAGACAATGTCGTGGATACCCTTACTGAAAGAGAACCACTTGCACCTCGTGAAACTGCCTCCTGATTAATGCTGTCTCTTTCCTTCAAAGCTTTCCCTAATGAGCTAAATTACCACCTCAATTAAAGCTGCTTTCACCCAGACATTGAGAATGAACATGAGAATACCCAGCAGAAAGCCTTCTGGCACTGGGTGCTGTGTGAATGAACAAGAGATGCCTCTAATGCTTGCATATCATTTTTGTGCTCCTCCTATGTCCTCATCTGGTTTGAGTCAGGATTTGTAACACATCGATCACATCAGGTTTCCTTTAGGCAAGCCAACGTGATCACTGATATAAAAAAAATCAGATTTGCTGGTTCTTAAAATATAATTCAGGCCCTGGAGAGGGATCTGGACAGGTTGGGTCAATGGGCAGAGGCCAAGGGGATGAGGTTCAACATGGCTCAGTGCCAGGTCCTACACTTTGGCCACAACCACCCCATGCAACACTACAGGATTGGGGCAGAGTGACTGGAAAGCTGTGCGGAGGAAAAGGATCTGGGGGTGTTGGTCGATGCTCACTTGAACACGAGCCAGCAGTGTGCCCAGGGGGCCAAGAAGGCCAAGGGCATCCTGGCTGTGTCAGGAGCAGTGCAGCCAGCAGGGCCAGGGAGGAGATCGTCCCCCTGGGCTCTGCTCTGGTGAGGCCAAACCTCGAGTGCTGGGTTCAGCTTTGGGCCCCTCGCTACCAGAAGGACATCGAAGCCCTGGAGCGTGGCCAGAGCAGGGCTCCGAAGCTGGGGAAGGGCCTGGACCACAAGGCCTGTGGGGGGCGGCTGAGGGAACTGGGGGTGTTTGGTCTGGAGAAGAGGAGGCTCAGGGCAGAGCTCATTGCTCTCTGCTGCTACCCAAAAGGAAGGTCTGGGGAGATGGGGGTCAGCCTCTGCTCACAGATAAATAGTGATAGGACCAGAGGGAATGGCCTTGAGTTGTGCCAGGGGAGGTTCAGGTTGGAAATGAGGAGACTGAGATTTCTGCTCAGAAAGAGCAATCAGGAGCTGGGACAGGTTGCAGTCCCTGGGGGTGTTCAAGGAGAGGTTGGACATGGTGCTCGGGGACATGGGTTAGTGGGTGACATTGGTGGTTGGGGATGGATGAATGATATGATCTTGGAGGGCTTTTCCAACCTTCATGGTTCTATGAATTCACAATTAAGCAAGTATACAGCAGTAAAGTTTACCCAGCAGATTTTAACTCAAGCCTGGGTACGATGGAACCATCTTATAAGCAAGAACAGAGCTAAGAATACATCCTACTCTAAGTTCATAGTGCTTGCCTTGCATTTCTCAGGGTAGACAGCAGCACTTATTTTTTAAATTTATTTTCTTCAAATTCAAGAGCCCTGGGAAGTGTGATTTGGTTTGCAATCCGCAAGGAATTTCTCCATCCAACTGAAAGGCAGTTCTAGCAATTCAGACAGCCTAAAGCCGTGGGGGTTGGCTTCTTTTCAAGACCTTGTCACTGAGATTAACATCTGCAGGCTGCGTAATTGTAGGCATTGGTCATCTATTCTTTCATTATGGGTCGCAATCTGTCCCTCTGACATGATAAACGAGGAATGCAGGTTCTGATCTGTATAATTAGCTTCTGCAAGGGAGCCAACAGGCGAGCCTAACCTTTCCCTGTTCACTTTAGCTTCAGCCTGACTTCTCAAGGTCCCTGCACACATGCTTCTGAGGTGGCAAGGGAGGTTACAACCCTGCAGAGCACGACAAGGACTTCACAGCTCATATGCCTGCCTCAACTGCAGGTGGCATCAATGGCTTCTCCACCCACCAAGGCGGAGAGGTTAACCAACAGGCAGTAGATCAGCTTCCTAACAACTGAGGGGCATCACGTCTGACCTAGCGGGTCCACCAGCTGGTCAACCAGGCCCATCTTCTTCGCTCTGTCGGCACGGATGTTCCTCCCCGTCAGCATCATATCAAAGGCAGCAGGAAGTCCCACCTGGAAGGGCAGAAAGGAGATTTTAGACTAAGGAGTACGCTATGAGCAGAAGGGACTACTGAGGAAGTTTTTTCTCCTACTTACCATCTTTGGCAGCCGCTGAGTACCCCCTGCTCCTGGCAGGAGTCCCAGTAAGACTTCAGGTGTTCCCAAGATCGTTTTCTTGTCCTTTGTTGCTATTCTGTAGTGGCAGGCAATGGCAACCTTAAAAAAGGGAGGGAAAACTAAAGGTTTCCCTGTGAAAGACCACAGAAGAACTGGGCTTCCATCACAAAGGTCTCTTGTACACACTGCTTCAGCTTTCCTACTAATCCTACCCCAAGTCTCCAATTCAGCTGCCCAAATTCCCTCTGTGCTCATTCACAGCTTCTTCTAGCAAGAGGCACGCACCCAGGGCCGACAGCAACAAGCAGCAACTGATGTGAACGTGAAAGGAGCAATCTGAGCCAAGCTATTTTCAAACCTTATCTAGGCCATTAATTTGAATCTCATCTAGACTAAGGGCTAGAGTCATTTGCTGCACTGAAGGCATGGTCCCATTTACAACCATGATACTGCTTTATCACCGGATCACCAAGTCCAGATCCATCACCACTGTGATTTTATAAAAGGCTGCAAGTGACTGAGAAATAAGTATGCAGCTGAAGAGACTCCATTCCCATAAAGTTATTCCATTTTAACAACAGCTTTGCTCCAGGGATTGCCACAGAGCCTTTCAGTTTACAAAACACTGAGTGGAGATTACGAAGCAGACGCTGCACTCAGCTGAAGTGGCAAGTGATGGGGCAGGGTATGCAGGCAAGGGTGGAGCCCAGCCAGGTTCCCCACACTCATCCCTCTCACAAGAACTTTAAAAAAAAACAAAACCAGAAACTGCTGGGATATGAGACTCATTTCACTCGAAAAGAAATCATTTCCAGCACATACTCTGCCAGCAGCATCAAGGCCGATTCAACACCTGCTGGGAACAGCCTGTCTGCCCTGGGATGCTCTCACCTAAATATTAGCCTGGCCCACACGGATTCATACGTGACTAGCTCTTTCAACAGAAGTAGAAAAAATAGCATCGCAGAGCTCTGAGACACAACCAACCCATTAACTTGCCACAAACTCATTTGAATGGATGTAATGAATCCACGTCAGGTCTCAAATCCCTCTCACAAAAGTCCTCTGGGCATCACGTGGATAGTTTAGAGAACCAGCGCTACCAACTCTCACTGCTGCCTGGCAGACCCAGAATTGCTCAATACCTCCAGTCCTCCTCCCAGGCAGGAGCCACTGATGGCAGCAACTACGGGCTTTGGAGACTGCTCAATTTTTTCTAGCATCTTCTGTCCGTCCTGAGAGAGCTGAGTCACTTCCTGAGAAGTCTTGCAGGCTTCAATCATGCTGCAGTGAGGCAGAAAGGCTGATCAGAACTGGAAAAGCACTGAGAAAACAGCAGTGAAACGGAGAGTGCTGTAAGGAGTTTGCTCCCCTGTTCCCACAAAGCTCCAGCAACTGACAGACAGGCGGGAGCTATTCAGTCCCACAGCCTCACATTAATGAACGACACAGGAAGACTACTAAATTCCGTGGGTTAAGTCACTGCACGCTGACACTGCTCTGCGCCTGCAGGCAGTGAATGAGCTTCCTTGTGTCAGAGCTCTGAAAGCCTTGGGGGGAGAGGAGGAAGGGTCATAGGAAGCCTCAAAGCATTTGCCAGGAAGGCTGGAGGGGGAACCCGGGATCACTTTTTAGAGAAGCAGATGGCCGAGGCTCTGACGCTGCTCTCTGCCAATTAGATACTCCCTCTGCCAACGATTCCCATGGAGGCTGACGGCATTTGCCAGGCAGGCCCAATTCAGCAGGCTTGCAGCACTGAGGCTGGCCAGCACCTCTTCCACGCAGCCTGTCCTTTTGCTCTGCTGTTGCTACTGCCTCCTTCCCACCCGCATCAAGTGTCTGGCCTTTTTCAGGGCAGAGGAAGAGGTAAAGTTTTTAAAAAGTTGATTTGCAATTTACCTTACTGAAAGCTGAGAGCTTTCTGGCTTTTTATGTCTTTAAATGACTTTTTTGCCCTGCCTGAGGTCAGGACTAGCAGCCAGTGGCACTCCAGGTCCCAGGGAGAGCACCCACACGGGTCCCCAACACCCTCTGTGAGTTACCCACGCTGAATGGCCCCGGAGGCCGCTCAGATACGCGGCGTGGCAGAAAGCCAAATCCTGCCTAATGAAGGGGCCGTGCCGGCAGGCTGCCAGCCGCTCAACCCCGGCTTAAATGAAGTTCTGCATGTAAATTATCTGCTCTTGCTGCGTCCCAGACCGAAGCACAATGCTCACCCTGGAGCCAGGAAGGGAACTTTCCTTGGCTGCACCCCAGCACGCAGGAAGGAGCGACCCAGTGCTACAACCCAATCGAGTTCCTGACCAGCCATGCTGTGCTTTGTCAAGGCCCTAACCTCATTTGAGCGAGCTGCACATGCTGTGTGCATGGATCTCACGCTCAGCCTCACCCCGGGGAGGTGGCTGTGACAAACTGCTTGGTGTGCGCAGCTCGCCAGGCCACAGCCCCCAGGTTTTGGGCTTCTGAGGGAGCTCCATGGGAATAACCTGTAACACCCACAAACTTACTCGATATCTGCTCCAGCAATGAAGGAGCCTGGCTTTGAAGAGATGAGGACAGCGCTTTTGACAGCTTCATTGGCCCAGATCTCGTTCATTACTTCGGTAAACTCCGCGCTCAGTTGCTTGGACAGAGTGTTCACCTGAAGGTAGCAAACACACGCTGTAAATAGGGAGCCTGTGGTGGAATTTAATCTCTGATTAAGCACTGGCATGAAGAAACTTATCAGAAAGCTTGCCAGGAAGACAGACCAACAACAAAAAGCCAAAGCCAATTGCAAGTCTGAATGCATATTCCCGTCTGTCTGAAGCTAGGAGGAGCAGTAGCTCTGCAGCTTTTTCTTTTTGCTTTCTGCAGACAAAAGGAACAGCCCACCCAGGAGTTCACCCAACACCAGAGCACTGCTTGGCACAACTCTAACGCTGCCGGGGCACTCACGTGGAGCCCAGATCTGATGGAGAAGTTAGTTTATCCTGTGTCAAAATAAGGGCAGCAAAAACCTCCAAGATGAAACCCTGAAGCAGGTCCTCAAGTAAGAATTCCCTCCTTAACCTCACCAGCAGCGGGTTTGTGACCTCAAACACCGGTTCTGTAAACTGTCTTTTATTTTTTTTCCTGTATGACAGACACTCACCTTGAGTCCAAGAACTTAATTAGATTCAGGGCTACATTTTGCTGCTAAAACAAATTATCTTGGTACATACAAAATCCTTCCAGCAGGTATTTTCAGGTGCCTCTTTAAACACCAAAACGCTCATGCTCCCATTTCTTTGTTCACAACTTTGAGGACTGCAGGTTAGGAATGTCCTTAATCTGAACACGGCATTTTCAGTGCCCCCTCCGCCCTACCACTACTCCTGCCGTTCCCGCTGACACGCCAATTAACCACAGACGATTCAAGCAGTACCTTGGAATTCGGCGTGTTGAAGCGCACAACGGCCACATCTCCCTTGATGTCATAGTTCACGTGGGTTCTAGCTGGAAACAAAG
The DNA here is from genome assembly GCA_018104995.1 of Cairina moschata. Classification (NCBI taxonomy): domain Eukaryota; kingdom Metazoa; phylum Chordata; class Aves; order Anseriformes; family Anatidae; genus Cairina; species Cairina moschata. The sequence continues at coordinate 118,951,724 of CM030751.1, read as the reverse complement.
GGGAACGCGTTATCAGCTGCTGGCCAGCGGCTTGCAGGGAGGGGATGGACTCGCACGGAGAAACTTTGTGCTTACCCTGAAGAGCGGTGGAGGTGGAGATGTTGCGGCAAGCATAACCTGAAGAAAAAACGTTGCAAATGTTAAAGGAATCCTCAGCAATGTCAGCGTTCGTGTCCTTTGGTAGTGTCCCCTCTGAACTCCCCTGGGCTGCCAAGGAACGTGCTCCAGGAAGCCCTGAGCAGCAGCCAGCTCCCTCTGACGGCTCGACCCGTGCCGCCACCAGAGCTCAGCAGACTCCACGCTACTGAGGTGACCTTCAGGGCTTCCACGCAGCAGTTTCCAACAGCAGGAATGCCAAACCGAGGCCAGAAATCAAAGCTCGCTCCCCAAAGAGCCGACAAGAGACAGAGCAGGCGGCACACGGGGGTGTTCTGCCACCAGCGCACGCAGTCCAACACAAAGCAACGGCCCTGCTGCACTTGGGGGAGTTTCAAGTCTATGAGTTTAGGTCACGGCAGATCCAACACGATTGCTGTGCCATGTCTGTGCAAAAACACGCTCCTGTGCCAGCGAATGGCGCCACCCTGGGCACTGACACCCCGGGGAAGAGCTGGAGAGCAACAAAAAAGGAGCACAGAAAGTATTTACCCTCTCCTCTGGTGCTATCAGCTGGACACTAAACCCACCTCCACTGACCACAGATGGAAGCACGCAGACAAACTCGTCCTGTTACAGAGCACTCAGACCACAGGACGAGCGAGATCCCACTGTCCTGCCCCATAAATCTCAAAGCTCCTTGTTCTGCCGAGGAGCTGTTTCGCCTGGTGACCTCCCACTACAGCCCTGTTCAAGTGACCTTGATCCTGCCCGAGAGGATCCTCTGACACCGACCCAGGCTGAAGCACTGCCAAAAGCTGCATGGAACATGAAATGTGGCAGGAGTGCTCCTTCTCCACCAGCGCAAACTCCTCTGCCAACTGGAACCCAGCAGTGCAGCTGGTGGAGGCTGGCTGCTCGGCGCTGATAACGCTCAGGAATAAACCCACCCTGTCCCTGCAAGGAGGCAGAAAGTCCAGCAGGGGGAAAAAAAACCCTACAGCACCTCACCAGCAGGCACCTTCCCTCCCCACGGCCCCGGGGCCGGCTCCTCTGCACTTTGACCCTCCTTCCACTCGCCTCCAGCGCTGGCAGCGGGGAGCGACCTTTGTGCTCCATTCCCCCAGCCCAGCAGACGCGGTGCCACGCCGCGGAGACTGGAAACTGTGCGTTGGTCCCAGCAGGTGGGTCTGGGTGTCATGTGCCCTGCACAAACAAAGAGCGAGCTGGGTTCTGCTCCCAAGCTGCAGCCCCTGTGCTCAGAGTGCACCCCCCTGAGCTTCGGGTGCGCTCAAGTCACGCGTTTCTGAACCCTTTTCCACAGAGCTGAGCGTGGTCTGACAGCGGTTCCCCTGCTGAGAGATGCTCCCCAGCAGCACACGATGCTCCTTTAACCCAACGGCAGTGTTTTAGCCCAATAACAGCCCCACGGCTCCACCACTTCGGGGGGAACACAAGCACCTGACCTCTTCCGAGCTCTCTCGCTTTAATCCTGTGTTGCTGCACAGCACGGGAAGGAGGAGATCAGCCAAAGCTCGGTTGCAAAGAGCTGATCACGTTCTCCTTCCACACCCAGGATCTGGCAAGGCTGGGACGAGGAAGGGAAGCAGCGACAGCTTTCCCCAGCTCCCACCTAGAGCAGGGTGCTTACTGGGACATTTTATACAAAGCGACCCCAGCTCAAAACACAAAAGTGAATGGATGAATTGAACTTCTCCTCCCTCTGTGCCCTACCACGCTTTCTTCTTTCAAGTCACTTCTGACCAGGCTGCTTCCACAAAAGCCTTAAGCCTGGAATTCCACTTTGCTTTCAGGTTTAGCAAAACAGACACAAAGCAGGAAAAAGAAAATCAAGGGCGAGACAGAGAAAAATCTCGCTACCTTGTGGATAGAAGCTCCTCTGGGAGCAGCAGTGGCATTCGGGTAGCAGCTGCTCAATATCTGAGTGACAAAGTTTTATTTTAGGTCCCAAAACACTCGGGGAAAACACCTTCCACACCCCAAACTGACATCCTCCCTATCCCAAACCACGAGCCAGGAAACCCTCCCTGGTAATCGTGAGGCAAACAGCACAGCAACGAGCCAGATGCACGCTTCTGCCCTTTCACTGGCATCTGCTTTAGGACTAAAACCTGTGAATAAAGGAATAAAGGCCTGATTTTTGCTGCTTCACTCACTCCACGCCTAGAGCAAGGGACACCCAACGCTCCAGAAAACCCCTCCTGGCATCAGAGACCTTCAGACGCAGCACAGACCAAAAACCAACCTTATCCCAGCAGCCAAGAGCCGGGGCTCTTTCCTCCCACCTCCTCTCCTCCCTGCCCAGCTCTCCCCGTGCCCCTGCGCTCACCCGGAGGCGTTATGAAGTGGGAGCGGCGTCCACAGGTGGTGGTGGGGAGAGCCAAGCCCTGCAAAGCCACCGAGCTGGGAGCTGTGGACAGGAACCTCCCTGCACCCTGAGCCTTTTTTCCCCCGGGAAGCTGTCAGCACGCAGCCCAGCACGTACGGCTGGCTCCTGAGCCTCACCTGCCTCCTGCCTACCCACTGCCACTTGATTGTTTTCAGCCTGCCCTGGCCAGGTCTGCACCCCGCCTGGCAGAACAAGACGCAAGAAAAATGTCGTTAATTACAATGAGCGATGTTAATTAGCTCTGCAGACACAAGCAGTCTGCACGCACGCATCTCCCAGACAAGCTCCAGGCTCCCCGCACCACTGCTGGGTCTGGATTTCAGCTCCACGCCCACGCAGGGCCCCGGGGCCCTGCAGAGCACAGAAACGCAGAAATTACTCAGCTGTCTGCAACCAGCCCCAGCTTTTCCCTGCAGGAATCGTGTCCCAGCTCCCAGAGGGAATCCAGGGGAGCATCGGTCACCAGCAGAGATGCTCACACACCAAAATTGGGGCAGATCCTGGAGGTTCTGCATGCACAGCACTCCTGGGGGCCATGCAGGGAACCCCTGCCCTCAGGTGTACACAAACAGCCCCTGAGGATGAAGTTCTCCCCCAGGGGGGCAGCCGCACGGCCCCCTCCCCTGGCCACGCCTGGAGAGCAGCACCAGGAGCCCAAGGACACGGGGACACCCCCATGGGGACGGGGAAGGACACGGGGACAGCCTGCCCCCATGGATCAGCTCGGGGGCTGGGGACAGCCCCACCCGCAGCCCTCCCCCCTCAGTGGGGTCGGGACTGGATGATCCTTGTGGTCCCTTCCACCCAGTCCTACAGTTTTGAGACTGTTCCCAAGCACAGCACCCCCCAAAACC
>CM030751.1:118919079-118943464 GCA_018104995.1 Cairina moschata | reverse complement strand
GTGGGGGGCTGGGGGTTGCCTCTTTTCACAGATAAATAGTGATAGGAGCAGAGGGAAGGGCCTCGAGTTGCCCCAGGGGAGGTTCAGGTGGGAAATGAGGAGACATTTCTGCTCAGAAAGAGCAGTCAGGCACTGGGACGGGTTGCCCGGGGAGGTGGTGGAGTCCCCGTCCCTGGGGGTGTTCGAGGAGAGGTTGGACGTGGTGCTTGGGGACAGGGTTTGGTGGTGACGTTGGTGGTAGGGGATGGGTGGATGATGTGATCTTGGAGGGCTTTTCAACCCTCATTTTCCTAGGATTCACTCTGGGGAGGAAGAGCTGCAGGCGAGGCTTTGTGTGTGGGGAAGGGTGGGGAGCCCGTTTCGGGGTGAAGCCTGGGGTGCTGCCTCCCAGCTCGTTGTGCTCCCCAGGGGGAAGCGCAGCAGCAGTTACTGGGTTAGCCCCTGTAGTTAAAATTAGTGGCAGCGGCGAGAAATGGTGCCAAGGGGAGGGCATCAGGCGAGTCACGCTGACAGTGATCCGGGCTGGGCGCCGGGACAATTTTCCAGGGGGAAGCAGTGGAACGGTTATCGAGGGGGGAGCCGAAAGCTGCCCTGGCTGCTGGTAGTGCCGGGCTGGGTCACTGGGGAGAGCGGTGTTTACTTGCGTTGTAGCAGGCCACAGTTACAAGCCAGTCTCCTCGTCTCTTAGATGCTGCTCGGAAAGTAACAGCAAGTGGTTCTCCCTGCCGCTGCTCTCAGCTGCCCTTGGATCACCTTCCCTTTCTCGGCTTTTTTGGCTGCGTGGAGCAGGCATTTTGCTTCTTCTGGAGTCGTTCTGAAGAGGTCAGATTGGACTAACAGCGGTCTCTGCCACCTCTAGATATCAAAATGACTTCCATGCTGACCCATGCCATCCGAAACCTCCCTGCTTCCTCAGCATGGGCTGCCAGGGTCTGTAAGTATCTTTGCATTTATTAAAAGCTTGAACTGGGAGGCCACAAAGTTCCTTTTTCCATTTTAGAGTTGGAGTGGATGCTTGTAGCTGAATCTTTGTTCCGTTGTCATCTGTTTTTTAAACAGCCGATCCCGTTGCTGACATGTTTGTCCTGCCCACGTCTTGCAGTGTGGGAGGAATCTTGTGTTACCCTGGCAGTATGAACTATGCCTCTGTTATGAACAGAGTGAAATAAAAAATATCTCACAGACGTGTAGGTGCATGCCATTGTCTTACTGTGATGTTATCTTTTTAACTTTTAATATTTCTTACAGAAGCTGGAAATGTTTTTAACGCTTAAGATTTGACAGATTCTCCTTTTCTTTTCCTTGTTTTTCAGTCGCTCGGTCGCTCAGCTGCTCCCCGCAGTTGCAGGCTGCAGGTAAGGTGATGGCACCAGGCATCACAGTGGGGCTGTGCTAACAGGCAGGTCGGGAAGCTGCCTCCCTGTTCCAGACCTGTCTCATCCTGCACTGACCTCAGAAGCAGATCTCAGTAGATCACAGATCTCAGTGCAGCCAGCAGTAGAACAAGAGTGCCCCCCAGAAGGTGCCACCAAGTAAAACTTTGGGCAGAGCACTGCAGTGGAGCCCCCCAAACACGCCCCCAGCAGCTGTGCCCATTGTAGAGCTCACAGCGTGTCCTTACCTCATAGATTACGATTTCTGGTGTCTAAACCAAAAAGCTAAGCCAGGAGGTTACAGGCTGTCGAGGTGTAACCAGACCTCTTGCCCAGGATGGGGTGGGGTTGTCCCCGAGTAGGGGAAGCTTGTGAGATGAGCTCTGGTGTCCAGTGAGACCAGTAAGAGGCTCGGGTCTCAGTGGAGCTGCTGATTGCACCGTTACACGGGTTATTAGCTCTGTGTCTTGCTGGGCAGTTGGGGTGATCTGGGGCTCTGGGAGTCATTGTAGGGTTGCTCAGGTGGCTGTAATGCTTTGAGCTGCCTGGCTTTTGGAAATGAACCCAGACAGTAGCTCCCCCTTATCTGCTTGGCTTTGTACAGAGAGCTTTGTAAAACCCACGAACAGTGCCGGAGTTTCATACTTGTGCTTTCGTTGAGCACGGTGTTTAGCTGGATTTAATTTTTTTTTTTTTTTAACGTGTCTTTGTGCTTTAATGGAGTAAATGGAGCTGCCCCGTGTTGCTGTAAATGCTTGCTAAGACGTGCAGGCCTGATTGTGTTAGGAAATTCTCACTGAATTCTCTTAATCATTGCTTTGGAAGAGCTCTGGCAGTGGCCTGTCAAATGGTAGTGTATCAGGACACCGCTTTATCTTGACCCCAAAATCCCAGGAGGCCTTAAAGAAAAGCAGCAAGTTACCTGCAGTGACTGTATGTGCTCTTTGCCACTGCCTTCCCAGGGAAGTGCAAGCTGGTTATTTCCTGCTCGCTGCACCCCAGCGAGAGGCTGTGCGAGGCCTTATTCTGGCTGCAGGGCTTTGATCGTGGTCTGCCTCGCTCGTTTGGGAAGCCGTGCAGCTTTTTCAGAGGTGTCTGTTCTTGCACTGCTCTTGCTGGTGGTAACAGAGACCTCGAGTTCGTGCCTCAATTCTCAGCTGTGCTGTTGCCCCGGTGTAGCTGTAGATGAATCCCTCAACTGACGAGGGAAATACTGAGTTGTTAAAGCACTTTTACAGACCATGTAATTAACCAGACAGAGACAAGATCACAGCCCAGGTGTCCTACCTACAATGCTTTTTACTTATGCACTAAAAAACAACATTTTTCCATAGTTTTCTGTTAATTTTAACAGCTTGAAGCTCGATCGTGTTCTCGTTAACAGTTAGGTATGCTTCTCTTTTAGCTGTCCAGCCTAAGAGTAAGAAGACCTTAGCCAAAAGTGGTGTGAAGAATATTGTTGTGGTGGAGGGCGTCCGTATTCCGTTTTTGCAGTCTGGCACGTCGTAAGTACAAAATAAGGAAATGCCCGCTCCCTTGGGTAACAGTAGAATCATTTTTTTTTTGAAAAATGTTGCCTTACTTGTCATCTTAATGTAATTATTTTTTATGCCTACAAGCCCAGAAATGACAGAGTGCTGGCGGTTATCCTGTCTTTATGGAAAAAGTACGTTTTGAAGAAGATTGCCCTTAATTTTCTGCCTTTCTTCTGTATCTTCCAGATACGCGGATCTCATGCCCCATGACCTAGCCAGAGCAGCGCTGCAGTAAGTACACGGAATGCTAAAAGAGCCCAGAAAACTCTCGTAGAGCTGCTGAGGTCCTGGTGCTGGCACAGTGGCACACGCAGAGCTGGCTGGTCTTGTCTCTGAGCAATACTTAATTTTTCTTGCTCAGCTGCTGCCGTTGTAGGTGGCTGGAGCAGCAGGGCTTGCAATGGGCACGAGTAAAACTTCCAGGGAGTTTCATTCTTGTCTCATTTGAACACCTAGTTAATTTGAATTCTGCCTGCACAGTTCTCTAAATACAGGGGCTACTCTTGAGGTGCGCTTAAAATTCAAGGGAAAAACCGTCTGCAATTGAGAGAGAACTGGCAAGAGGAGCAGCCAGCTCATTCCGCCACCTTCCTGTCCCTCGCATTCTGCAGCGATTTGACAAGAGCTGCGTGTCCTTAGCAGTGGGATTTTTGTTGTTCAGGCGCAGTTGTTCAGTGCTGTTGAGAAGAAAGAAGGCATTACCGGGGACGAAAGGAGATTTCAAGGCCCGAGGAAGGATTGGGAGGCTGGGTGCAGTCACGTTGAATTTCAGTGCCACGTTTGGCCGGGGCAGGCTGCTGTGGTTGGCAGGCAGGGTGCTAATGCTGCCTGGGGGCTGTGTCCTGGGCTTTGGGGTGGGGGGAGGCTACAGTGCTGCTGGAGAGAAATTCCTGATGGAAGTGCCTGTATTTTCATTTTTATTTGGTGGTTTGCAGTGCACGAAGCTGTCTGAATCCCACTGTCCTTAATCACTACAGTGGAATTTCCTGTCTTGCCATATTTGCCAGGATGCTGTAGCAAATTATGCAAGGTATTTCCCAATGAGCTGGGAAAACGCACTGCTCGTTTTCTGCATCTCTGTGGAAGCTTCACGTGTTCCTACACCTGTGTAATGGGCTCTGTTTTCTCTGGGGCCTTCTTCCTACAATTTGGGTGTCACAGTTCTCCAAACTGGGGAGGGTACTGACAGCTGCACCTGGAGGGAGACAGTGACTGGTTTCATGAAATTAGGGAACAAAGCATCGTGATACCACTACGATTACTTGCAGTCTGTGGTCAGTGGCACTTGTCATTAAATATCCACGCACACAACATTTCCTCTGGACCTCTGGCAGCTACAGCCCCGTCGTTGCCATGTTCTCCAGCCCAGCTGGTGGCAGATGGATGTTTTGAGGGTTTGTGGCAACGCTTTTGCTTGCACATTACAAATTCTCCTTGCTTCTGTCTTCTCCCTAGGGGCCTGCTGAACCGGACCAATGTCCCAAAGGAGGTTGTCGATTACATTGTGTACGGCACGGTGATCCAGGAAGTGAAAACGAGCAATGTTGCCAGAGAGGTGGGTTGTGTGCACTGTTCCTTCTGTTTCTTCATTCTTCTAGAATGGAGACAATAAACCCTTGGGAAAAAAGCCCAGTGTAACTTGGCTTTAGGAATATAAGCTAGTTGGGCCAGCATTGGCAGACAAATAACTGTATGGGGCTCTGCCCCTTGTTGAAATCTGCCCAATATCAAGCATTTTTTAATGCTGTGAGGCCTCTGCTTGATTCTTGCCTGAAAGGGAAGCTTTTCTTGATGATTGCTGATCATTGCAGCTCTAACTACCGATTGGACTCAAAGGCTGGTATGTTCAAAGTAGGTGAGAGGCCCAGAGCGTGCTGTGATGGATTACTTTGTACCTATTTATTTCAGTTGCCTGCTCAGATGCAGCCTTTGAACGATTTGCAGTAGCTTAGTTGCCCTTTCTTCTGGCAGGCAGAAAACCCAACTCAGGCGTTATACACGGAAGGAGGTTGGTCTGCTACAGGAATGTGATGTGGCATGTGATTTTCTGTTATTCTCTGCAAGCCGGCAAAGCGATTACGTAAAGAGCTGGAAAGGCCGAGGAGATTATGAGGCTCCCCAGCTCCAGCGGCAGTTTGAGCCTTGTGTATGCAAATACTTGCTTTGGTCACCTGCCAGTCAGATGAGGCCGCGGTTTAATTTTAACTTGGGAACAAGTGGTGAACTTTAAACCAGTTGGCCACGTCTCAACTAGGGAAGGTCTCGCTGCGAGCAGTTTTCCTGTGCTGGGTCAGACGAGACTGCTTGCTGAACGGCAGATGTTTTCTGTCCTGTTGGAAGAAACTCGCAGCGCCTTGTACTGAGGGCTTGGAATAACTCTTCACGTGCCACCTTTGCAAATAATGTGGAGCAAAGACAACATTAGGTGCTTGAAAGCTCTCTCGAAGTGATGAGGTGCGTGATTAGTTTGTCCCTGGTGACTGCACAGCCTGAGAGCCCTGAGAGCGGGGCAGTTGCCTTCTCTGGTTCCAGAGTCCAGGGAGGGGAATTGCTGCTGCAGTAGTTGGCTGAGTGGGAACTCAGAATCCCAGAATCATCTAGGTTGGAAGAGACCTCCAAGTTCACCTAGTCCAGCCTCTGACCTAACACTAACAAGTCCTCGAGGTGCTTGTTTTCAGCTTAGTCTGCAAAGGCGTGTTGCTGGGCAGGAGGCAGATCTGGCCCCGTGGAGCAAAAGGTGCAGGTTTTAACAGTCGTTCTTTGTCGCTCGTAGGCTGCCTTGGGAGCTGGTTTCTCTGACAAAACTCCAGCCCATACAGTCACCATGGCTTGCATTTCTTCAAACCAGGCTATGACCACAGGTATGTTGGCTGGAAGAACAAGCTGTGGTTTGAAACCAGACTTGGCAACTTCTTTCTGTCCCTCAGCTAGCTCGTGCTAACTGAACATCACTAAGCAGGCAAAGAAACCCTGGAACAGAAGGAGGACTTTGAACTAACAAAATACACTACAAATTGAGCACCTGCAATAGCTTGGCTCTGTTTGCATTCAGCCACAGCCTCTGCTCAGTATCCATGTTAGCTTGGGAGGTAAAGACTAAATCTTGATGAGGAATTCGCTGCCTTTCAGGCTGCTGTCATCGTTGATTAAGCCTGGACAGAGGAGAAAAAAATATTGGTCTCCTGCATCACTGGGAGTGCTCTTTTCCCATGCTGTGTGGCAAAGAGGAAGCAAAATTACAAAACCAGTGTGCTTCATAAAATGTCTGTTTGTCCTGCTCTGTCTCAGTTAAGCACATTCTGTCTCACTTGGCCAAAGCCAGAGGCTGGAGAAGGACATAAAATATAGTGTCCTAGGCACTAATGAGGTAAGCGTTGCTTCTCCTCATGGCAAACTCTGTCTCCTTCTGCAGGCGTGGGTTTGATCGCAGCTGGACAGTGCGACGTGGTCGTAGCAGGGGGTGTGGAGCTGATGTCGGATGTTCCCATTCGTCACAGCAGGAAGATGAGGAAGACTATGCTCACTCTGAACCGAGCCAAGACCTTGGGCCAAAAGCTTGCTCTGATTTCCAAAATTCGCCCCGACTACTTTGCTCCTGAGGTACTTTTTTGCAGGCATTTAGACACTATTAGAAACTCTCAAAACTTACTAATCTAAAGCCTAAACTGTTTTATAAGGAGGTGTGAATCAGGTTGGCTCAGGTAAGTTTTTAGCTTCACTGGAGAACATACGTGGATTTAAAAAAAGGCTAAGATGGCTTCCCGTGGCTGTCTTTTATTTTATCTCCTTTATCTCCTCTATCTCCTCTTTATCTCCTTTATTTATCCTCTCTGTGATTTACATTAAAGCTATAGCTGCCTGCTGCAGCCTGTAGCATTTGTGACTCTCCTCTTTGTTTTCACTTTGTCCTCTTACACGTTGGTCTTCAGGAAACCTAATTTACTTCAACATTTCAAACCTCCTCCTTTTTTCTGCGGCTCCTAGCCAAACTGTGTGCTGGAGACTGGAAAATGGAAGCTTTTTTCCATCCACGCAAAGCTCATGGCATTGTCATAAAGCACCAGAGGAATTCTTGTTTCCTAAATAATGAGGTGACATGCTCAAGAAAGGCGCATCCTTAGGACAATAACGTAGTTACCGTTTGATTAATGCCTCTTAAATATTGCCTTATGAGTGCTGTTCCCAGCCACGTCCTGCCAGGTGCTGAATGTTTTCAGTTCCCATGTTTGGGCCCTGATGAGAACGGGGAGCCTGCTGGTTAATGTCAGGAGCCTGCCGCGGAGAGGGCCACCCTTGCCTCTCTCTGAGGTCATGAGGGAGGTGAATTATGGCATGATGGAGGCTGGAAGGAAGAGCACTTCTCTCCAACGCCACCAAACTCTTCACAAGAAAGCTGTGCGTGTCTCTCCTGCTGGTCTCCTTTAGCTGGAGTGCAGGGAAGCTCAGTGTGCATCTAGCAGAGATGAGATCCAAAGTCTGAATAACGTATTAAAATTGCAGACTTAGAGGCACGCAGGGATTTCCTGGGTGCTGCTGGAAGAACAAAAGCTGAGCTGCACTCACCTGCTGTCTCTGGCTTTGCTTGTGGAGGAGTTTAACAGAAACCTTTAAGGGCCCAGGATAGGGTGTTTAATCTTGGCCCAAAAGGTCCAGTCACCCCTCCTGGGGAGCCCTTGTGACATTCACAGAGCACCACGGGCACATCCAGCGTGGTTCCTGAACCCCTGGATTTAGCAGCAGCCTGGATCTCACTTTATCCATTTTCTCTGAAATCATATGCTTTGAAAGTGATGATTCTTCTCGAGCTCTAACATTCACAGCTCTGCTGAAGGAGTGGAAGGGCCTCGTTCACTGACTCTGCAGGCCTTAACCAGCTTCTGAACTCAGTGGTCTTTCATAAACTGCCTTTAACTGCGACAGGGAGAGGCGTTTCTGTGTGCTGACTTTATTTTATTTGATTTTTGTAGCTCCCAGCTGTGGCAGAGTTCTCCACCAGCGAGACCATGGGGCACTCTGCTGATCGCTTGGCTGCTGCCTTTGCCGTGTCCCGTGTGGAGCAAGACGAGTACGCCCTCCGCTCGCACACGCTAGCCAAGAAAGCCCAGGACGGAGGCTTGCTGCTCGACGTGGTACCCTTCAAAGTGCCAGGTAAAAGCACACGCATTTCACTGCTAGTATGCACCCGTTAAATAAGGGAGGGCTTCATTTAGAAGAGGAGAGGAAGCACTGGGGACCAATTCATAACATCCTGTGTGTGTTACGGATTTTAACTCCTTGGTACGCCCTCTCTGGTTCCCTGGAAGACTACTAAAAGCGTGTTTCTAGAGATGCTTATCTGAATATATAACCATATCCTTGCATATCTCAGTTTTGTAGTACCCATCTTGTATCCTTGCTAACGTGACGACAGAACAAGGAAAATCAGAACTGATTTTTATACCCCAAGCTGTCAACAACAAGTAGAAATAAGCGACAGATTCATCCTGGTCTGATGAATAGGTGCTGGGTAGGAACACCACAGATATGACCCACTTACCAGACCCCAGTTCACCAGGCCTCACAGTCATTGCTCGGATGTGACATGGTCTGGGCACTTTAATTTGGGGCACTTCCACTCTGTACTTAGTTTCCTAATGAGTTTCGTGTTGTCTTTGTACTAGAATTGTTTTTTTTGCTAGCTGGTGTGTTTAAGCAGTCAGTTTAGCTGAAGATGCATGTATTTGGTTCTTGCCAGCGCCCTCACTTCCTCAGAACTTGGCACATAAGCATGTACAGATTTAGATCCAGCTCTCCAATTTAGGCTTTATAATCTCTATTTAAAGTCTTTTTATCAACTGGGCTTTCTGTGTGGTATTTTTTCCCTATTGTAAATAGACTGCTGCACTTCGTGGTTTTTTTTGGTCTTTAAAGAGAAAGTAAAGCAGCTTCAATTTTTAAGTGATATTTTTAGCCATGTTAACTGTATTGATACCGCAAATGGATTTTCCCTTTTTCTTCCTCCAATGTGTCATAAAAAGCAGAATTTTCTGATTTTTTTTTTTTTTTTCTGAAGTCCTGACACACAAATTCTTGTTTGCTGAACTTTATTTTTAAACATCAACAGGCAGAGATACGGTTACCAAGGATAATGGGATCCGCCCTTCCTCGATGGAGCAGATGGGCAAGCTGAAGCCAGCTTTTGTCAAACCATATGGAACTGTCACAGCTGCCAACTCATCCTTCCTGGTAAGGTGTTTGTGAGCCAGCCGGGGAAATTCTGGTTTGCCCTTTGCCTCCACAGGCACGTGGACTCAGCTGGTGTAATCTGTGGGAATGAGCTGTCTCCTTTGTGCTATCACCTGATGCTTTAGGATTTTTTTTTGTAGTGAACTTGGGGACTGGATTGTTTTTTTGTTTTCAAGTCAAGAATTAAACCCCTGAAATAGGTGGGTTTTTTTTGTTGTTTTTTTTTTTCTTTACACGTTTGCCTTTCTGTAGCAGTCTCTTGGAAAAGCAACCTGGGGTTGATTTTGTAGAAATTCTGTTCCAGGATGAGATCAATCACGTTGTAAGTCTAGAAGTTTGTAGTTTTAGACTAAGCTTGTCACGTTAAGGCTTACCCTGTAATGCACAGAGTGGAAAAGGAGATTCCTCTAGCACATCTATGATGGAGCCCTCTTCCACGGATGCTCCTTTTCTTCTCTCTAAGGCTTTTAAGCTAATTTTTTTTTTTCATAGAATCATTGAGGTTGGAAAAGACCTTCAAGATGACATCAAGTCCAACCATCAGCCATGCTGAAACCTAAAGTAGTTTTGTGAATTAGTAGTTTTGTGAGTTGTGTCTGGGTCCCAGCTTCTGAGACTCGACACAAGGTGATTGCCACTGACAGTCTCCCACAAAGAGCTGGAAGGCACAGTCTTGTTTCTGCGTGCAGCCCTGACAGTTTCTTGTGTGTTTAAAAGGCTGCCCCACAGTTTGTGATGAGCACAACTGATGCCGGGGCTCCTAAAGCAGCAGTGATACCTTCTCCTTAAGGTTCTTGGGGACTCGCAGAGGCCTGATAATGCCATAGGCTTGGCTTTGGGAACAGATGAAACACTGCTGGTGTGCTGCACGCAGCAGAACTGTAGGGCAGGTTGGACTATTATCCCAGAAAGGAGTGATCATGTTGCCAAGGCCATGATGTTCCTTTTTGCAATGTGTTGAGCCTGTGGCTTTTGGCATCCCAGAATTAGACTCCAGTTTTGGGATGGGGCTGAATGAGCAGGTGTATTTGGGATAACCAGTTTGTCCTAAGGACTGGTAGTGCAGCTGGGCACCTCTGTCCTGCTTGAAACCAGAAGGAGTGGTGGACTGTAAGGTGCTCCAGCAGGGTGTGCCCGCATCATTCACAGGTTGTCTGTCCATCTGCTCAGTCGGGCAGACCTGTCCTGTGCCACAGGGCTCCTGCACGTGCTGGAAGATAAATAATTCCTCATAAAATCCTTGTCCTGTGTGAGGCCTGTGCGTGTAGCTTGGGCAAACAGGAGTGCAAGCTAGGGATTCAGTTAGGCAGGGCGAGCAATGGGGACACAGTGGCCTGGACGTTTTCCTGCTCTAACAACTGTAGGGAACCTGCTGTTAGCAGGGGTTTGGACTTGATGATCTCCAGAGGTCCCTTCCAGCCCCTACAACTCTGTGATTCTGTAACAGCAAAGCCGGCTTTGCACACCTTGGAGTGCTGTGGCAGAGCCTGGTGACCCTGGCTGTGTTTGGGTCCCTTTTAGGGGCTGCTCCACAGGGTTATCAGGCTCCTTTTGTGCCCGGTGTGCGCCTGCTCATCGAGCAGAGACCTCACTGGGCTCCTCTGCCTGTTGCAGACAGACGGCGCCTCGGCAATGCTGATCATGTCTGAGGAGAAGGCTCTGGCGATGGGCTACAAGCCGAAGGCCTACCTAAGGTAACAGGGGCTGCTGTGTGTGGGGCCTGACGCCTGCTCTCGTTTCCTTCTCCTCCTTCCGTTGCTAACAGCATTTCTCCTCTGCAGGGACTTTGTGTACGTGTCCCAGGATCCAAAGGACCAACTGCTGCTGGGGTAGGTGGCGATGAGGAGCGGCCTCCCCTAACAGCCCGTACTTGTACAACAGCCTTGACTTGCCATTGTGGGTTTGGTTTTGTTTTTTTTTTTTCTCTTCGTGCCTTCTCATGAAGGTGTGAGAGCTGGCGTGGTAGGTGTGACTTGGCAGGGGATGTGGCTAATGTGGGAGAGCAGCTGTGGCACAAATATCCGCCCTGGTTAGCTGGGGGGTGTCGCAGCTCCTTGGTGCTGGGGGCAGTTCCTGGGGCTGTGTTTCAGAGTGGGAAAGGCAGAGAGCCATATTGTACACACTAGGGAGACGGAGTGTAATGTGGCTTCCTGTGGAAAAACGGGAATGCTAATGGGAGGAAACGTATTCGTGTGTGACTCCTGGTTCTTAACTCTTCTGCAGTCCAACGTACGCTACACCCAAAGTGCTGGAGAAGGCTGGTCTAACCATGGCTGATATCGATGTGTTCGAATTCCACGAAGCTTTTGCCGTAAGTATCTGAACACCAAGGCTCCCTCTAGCTGTAAGATGCCATTCTGCAGACAGATGTCTGTTTTTTCACTTCTGTGTTGGTGAAAGCACTTGTTAAGATCTCCCCTGAATGCATATATGCAAGTGGTGTATATACACAGTTGATAACCAACATTTTATGCACTGACACAACCCATTGGAAGGATGGCTTATGTTGCTTGAGGTCACCAAGGGGGAGTACAGGATCTTCAAGAAACCATGTTAAAAAAAATCTGAAGTCACCAAGAGCCTTGTATGAAGGAAACCACTTCTGCAGGTCCTCTACTACATGGGTTAGGATGTGTTAATTTGGTGACGTGGCTTGTTAATTGGGCAGTGTCTCTTTCTAGCTAAATGACACCGAGCTGTGTGGTGCAGCCCACATGCTGGAGCTCTGTGAACCTCATGAGGGTCAACAAGGCCAAGGGCAAGGTCCTGCACCAGGGCTGGGGCAATCCCAAGCACAAATCCAGGCTGAGTGGGGAATAGATTGAGAGCAGCCCTGAGGAGAAGGACCTGGGGATGCTGGTTGACAAGAAGCTCAACGTGAGCTGGAAATTTGAGCTTGCAGCCCAGAAAGCCACCCGTCCCCTGGGCTGCACCAACAGCAGTGTGGGCAGCAGGACGAGGGAGGGGATTGTCCCCCTCTGCTCTGCTCTCGTGAGGCCCCACCTGGAGCCCTGTGCTCAGCTGTGGGGCCCCCAGCACCAGAAGGACACAGAAGTATTAGAAGGAGTCCAGAGAAGATCCAGGGACTGGAACAACTCCTACAGACAGGCTGAGGGAGTTGGGGTTGTTCAGCCTGGAGAAGAGAAGGCTCTGGGGAGACCTCACAGCGGCCTGTCAGTGCCTAAAGGGGGCTGCAGGAGAGCTGGGGAGGGACTCTGTCAGGGAGTGGGGTGATGGAACAAGGGGGAATGGCTTTAAACTAATTAGGGTAGGTTTCGATTATGTACAAGGAGGAAATTCTTCCCTCCGAGGGCTGCAAGGCCCTGTTGCAGGCTGCCCCAGGAGCTGTGGGTGCCCCAGCCCTGGGGGGGTGCCCAAGGCCAGGCTGGATGGGGCTGGGGGCAGCCTGGGCTGCTGGGAGGTGTCCCTGCAGGGGGCTGGAACTGGGTGATCTTTAAGGTCTGTGATCTTGAAGGTCTGTGATTTTTAAGGTTGAGCTGATGTTGGCTAACAGAGTTGCTCCTGTAAAATGCTTTCTTCAGTTGGCTGTGTTAGTTCTGTGGCTGGAGCTGATCTTGGGGCACCTCCTGTTTGCTAGCTCTGTCTGTAGACTTTCCTTAAAGTCTGCCTTCCCTTCCCTTTCAGGGGCAGATACTGGCTAACTTGAAAGCTATGGATTCAGACTGGTTTGCACAAAACTACATGGGCAGGAAGTCAAAGGTAAGCACGCAGCCGGGCTGTCTTTGCATTTCGTTTACACTCAGCACTGTTGGATTCCACATCATGGCTAGAGCTGCTGCTACGCTCTGTGAGGGGCTGTAATGTTTCTGAAGCTCTGGGTCAGTGAATCAGAAATTTCTGTGGGAGTGGAGGTGTTCCCAGTGCCAGCAGGTGGAGACCTAGAGCTGTAGCAGCCGGTGAGACAGGAATCAAAGCAGCTGGGGCTCAGAGCTCCTCTATTCCTTCTGACAGCAGGGGCTGGACCTGCCCGGCTGGGGGTGAAGCAGGAAAGCTTTTGGTGTGGTTTTGTGCCATCATCAGGCACACGCACGTGCTGAGGAACGCTTCCCAGCAGCCCAGGCTGGCTGTGGGGCTTTGGTATTGTCACAGCCTCCTTCCAGACAGGTGATTATTACTCGTGTCCCTCTGTTCCTGCAGGTCGGAGCCCCTCCTCTGGAGAAGTTCAACACCTGGGGCGGCTCCCTCTCGCTGGGACATCCTTTCGGTGCCACTGGCTGCCGCCTTGCGATTACTGCTGCCCACAGGCTGAAGAAGGAGGGAGGGCAGTACGGCCTGATTGCTGCCTGTGCTGCAGGAGGGCAGGTAACGATGCCGTGTGGGCTGCCACTGTTCCCCCAGAAGCTCCCTCCTCCCCGATTGCTTGTTAGTCCCTCCAGCTCAGCAGGAGAATCGTCCCTAGGCAGTGGGGACGCAGCGTGTTGCTGCCTGTGGGATACACAGGGGAAGGAGAGGTTTCTGCCGTGCCCTCAGGGGTTTGTGTGCTGGCTCTCAAAACCTTCCCAGATTTTAGCTTGTGAGGCTCATCCTTCCAATCTTGGGAAGAAAGATCTCTACAAGAAAAATGGGTGGGAGATGGAATGTTCCTGATTTCCTGAAATTCTGTGATTCTGTGACTTCCATCAGGCTGGGGATGGGAGCCCTGGTTGAGCGTTGTGCTGCCTGGGGGTAGTTCTGCAGGTAACCCGAGGGCCTGGCCCTGGCTCGCCCCTCGCTGAGTGCTTTAGGGGCTGCCTTGGGAGCAGCGTGGTGTGCTGGTCTGCCTCGGCACCTGGAGCAGCCCTGTGCTGGCACGGAGCTGCCAGAGCAAATCTGATCGTGAATCAGCTCCGGGCTCCCACCTCATTTTTATTTTAATATGGGCGGGAGGTGGGCATCTCCTGTTGATTCCTGCCTGTAATACCCAGTCCTCTCTGTGCCTGTTCTCTTTTTCTCTCCATTTCTAGGGGCACGCGATGCTAGTGGAGCTCTACCCTCAGTAATGGGACAAGGGACTGCTGAACGAGTATTCATCAACGAGTATTCTGTGCCTGGCAATGCCATTTCAATGCACTAATAAAAACATACAAACAATCCTTCTTGGGAAGGATTTTTGGTGGCCTTTGTAAATACCTTTTAGCTACACTGCTGGTAATTTGCAGCTAATAAACGCACTCTAAGACATATTCCAGGTTGAGGAAAATAAAAGTTAATGTGGCTCTTAGTGTCTCCGAGGTCCTTGTAACCACTCTGATTTCTACTGTAATTCTTCAGTAAGCAAGATTTATTATTTTCTTTTTCCCTGGAAAAGAAAAAAAAGAATGATTCCCAAGTGCTGTACAAAGAGTGAAGCTCAGAGGTGAGGAGATCCACAAAGTGCTGAGTGTCTGCAGGCTGAGATGTGAGGTAACGTGCCGTTACAGGGAGTAACAGCTTCAGAAGCAGGTGTAAACTCAAGTGGCTGACCTGGTTCAAAGGGGGAAGATTGCACGATGTCAAACAGCATGGAACTAGCAAATTGAGTGTCGCTGATGTTTGCCACAATAAACCAGGAGAGAAAAAAAAGTTCGGGTGGTGTTTTTTTTTCCCCCCCTCTCCCTTGCTTCTCTGTGCACCCTAATTCCACGTTTTTGGTGTCTGCTGTTTTTAAAATTCAGAAATAGGGATAGGATAATGCTTGGGCAGAAACAAGCTGGTAACAAACATCAGTTCTGCAGACTCGTTCTCCCAGGATTTTGGGAACATGAGATGGTTGTTCCTGCCCTTTTGGTTAATGTTCGGAGTTATTTTCCCTCCTTCACCTTTTCATGCTTTTATTACGTTGAGTGTGGCTTGGGCTATGCCAGGCACTACAGAAATCTTCCAAAACACCCTGCAAAAAATCTTCGGCTCCCTTGTACGGAAGGAACCTTGCCTCTGCAAGCCACCTGCTGCCGAGCAGCCCTGCAATTGTGGAGGCAAAGCTGAGATAAGAGCTGGGTGGGACGGCGGGTGCTGCCTGCTTGGTGGCTGGAAATCCTGTGCAATGTTGCTGCTCTGTGCTGAGCTGCCTGTGGGCAGGAGGGAAGCTGAGGAGCAGGGGCAGCATTTTGGTTTTCTGTAAGCACCTCGTGTGCTTCGTGGACCTGGTGTCCCAGCAGAGGGAGGCTCTGCCACGGTCAGACCGTGCTGGGCAGCCGGAGTGGCTGAAAATCCATCCCTCTGCCCACGTTTGGGTAGCTGGGGGTGTCCACGTCACCAAGAGCTTCACGGGGCAGAGGTCCCTTTGGGGTCTGGGGATGGGGAGGGGTGTGATGGAGACCAGGCGCTGATCCCCACCAGCCTTTCCATGGGGTAGGACGGTGTGAAGCGGCACCACTGCCCTCCTTGGCGTTCCCACACACGTAGGAGCACGTTCCCAGGGCTCCGTCAGCGTCCTGCCAGCTCTGCGTCTACCTGGATGCACAAGATTTTTCTTTTTTTTTTTTTCTCCCCACCCCTGGAAGTTGCTTAATAGCTTGGCGCACTCCTACTTCGCGGGAGGTGTTGGGTTCAGCCTTTAACGATACGCATTGCCACCCAACAGCGATGTCTGGGTGCTCGCTTTGCCACCCAGCCTAGTGCTGCCTGCGTGGGCACCGACCCGTCCCCAGGACCCCCCCGGGGGCTGCGTGGAAGGGGGGGCACGGGCAGCGGGGGCTGTTTCAGGTAAGGGCAGGGCTGCAGCCCTTCGGGATGTGACTCATCCTCAGGGCTCGCCCTGTTCTGGCGCTCGCGCCGGAGGTGAGGCTGCTGCCGTGCGTCCCGCGTCGATCTGCGTGGGGGCTTTTACCCCCTGGGACGGGCTGCGATGGGCCCCTTCTGCACCTAACGGGGACGGGAGAGGGGGGAGCCTTTGCAGAGCTCCTGCACCTGGTTGTGGTAAGGATGCTGCCCCGCTCTGCCCTCCTCCTCCTCCAACCCCTGGAAAACCTCGTGTCTGGCTCCGGCCGGGGTCTCGCCAGCCCCTGGAGCTGTGTGGGGAGGGTGAGGCCAGGGCTGGGGTAGGGCAAAGAGGAAGGGGGAGCACGATTCGAGCTCGCAGAGCAGCCGCCGCGCCCCTGGCAGCCCTGGGTGCTGTTGGGGTGCCTGCAGAGGGAGCGCCCGGGCAAAGGTTCCTTTTGCTCTCCTGCTTCCCCTGCGGTGGGTTCCTGCTCGACCCAGGGCGGAGTGTGAGCTGCAGGGTGGTGGGGAGGAGGACGTTGGGCTGGGGAAGGGGTCCGGGCTGGCTTGGGGGTGCCAGGGCACGCCGGAGCCCCCCGGGGCTTGCGGAGGTGGTGGGGAGCTGGGGCTGGTCTCGCTTCCCGGGTGTGCCCAGCTCCGTGGGCGGCAGGATGGGTGCTGGGGCCTTGTCCCAGTTCCAACTGGGGGGACGGGAATTGGGTGGGCAGGAGGGGGCTGCACTGGGGGAGGGCAGCCACCGCACCCCCGGGGACGGTGTGGAATAGGGGTGCAGGGGGCTGTGCTCACCCCAGCTTTTGCAGCCCCCTCTGTAGGGAGCCCCAGCTGCCCCCGCGCCCTGCCGGACCCCCACATGGACACCGAGGTGCAGGATGGTGCCGAGGCTCTATCAGAGGGATGTTCGCTGGCCGAGGTGAGCGAGGGCAGGGGCTGGGGGCTGGGGGCTGGGGGAGTGTCCCCGGGGGTGAACGGGAGACCCCACGGGGATGTGAGCACCGGCACCAGCATGGGCACGGGGACGGCAGAAGGGTCCCATTTCGGGGAGGGGTGGAATTCGGGCATGGAGCAGCCAGCCTGACCCTGTATCCCCCACAGGGCTGGAGGGATGGGCTGGGGGTGCGAGGGGACACCCCAGCTCACCCCTCTCTTCCCGGTGCAGGTCTCGGAGGGGCCCCCGGCGCAGTGGTCGGTGCCGGAGGTGTGCGCCTGGCTGGGTGCACGGTGCGGGGACGGGGACCTGGTGCAGCTGGCGGCCGAGCACGGGGTCAGCGGCCGGGCCCTGCTGCGAATGACCGAGGGGACCCTGCGGCGCATGGGGGTCGCCCCCCGCAGCCGGCGCCGGGAGCTGCTGCGGGAGCTGCTGGGGCTGCGGCTGCAGCAGGAGCTGGAGGAGCTGCTGAGCATCGCCGGGGGTGAGCATCCCCCTTAGCGCATCCACGGGGGGCACCGGCCGTGAGGACGCCGAGGGTGCCTCCAGATGGACTGTGGTCACCTCTGTCCTCAGAGTGATGCGGACAGGAGCTTGCGAGCAGGGAGGCGATGCCATGGGATGACAAAGCGGCGGCTGGAATTAAGCACACGACATGGAAGCGGTGCTGGAAGGAGTCCCGAGGCCACCGTGTCCCCCAGAAAAAAACCCAAACCTGGCTGGAGAAGCAGGGCTGCGCGAGGAGAAGGAGCCTGCCCTCGCCCCTCGCCCCGTGAGCCACCCGCTGCCGGGTGACACCGGGTCCCACAAGGTGCCACTGCGCCCCGCGGGGTGTGGGGAGCCCTGTGGCAATAACACAGCCACCAGATCCTGCTGCAAGCCCAGGGTGTGAGGGATACAGAGAGGGGACACAGAGGTGTGACACCTTCCTTGGCTGTGCCCGGGAGCAGCGCATCGATGGGGGAGACCATGAAGGAGGGGCCGGGGCACCCTCTGCCTCCGACCCCGGGGCGGGCAGGGTGTGCAGAGCAGCAGGGCAGGGCTGAGGGCCTCAATAAACGTGGCTGGAGCCGTGAAACCTCCGGAGTGGCTGTGCTTGAGGGACCTGCTGCCTCCCAGACAGCGAGGAGAGGCAGCCTTGGCCGTGGGCACGAGGTAGAAGGGTCCCCACTCCTTGCTGGGAGCCTGTTGTACCCATGCACGGCAGCCCGGCTGCGTATGGGGTCCTGGCACCCCTCGTGTGCCCGGATCCCCTGAGGGTCTGGGGCACAGCCAGGGCAGCCCGAGGGGGCCAGTGTGGTGGGTGACAGGGGAGTTACTGGGTGGTGGGGGCTCATTCCCAGTTTGCCCATTCTGTTCTGCGAGGAGCAGGGGCTGGGGCTTGCAGGGGGCTGGGGGACCCCAAGCTCATAGGGCAGTGGAGCACTGGCTGGGGCCAGGTCCTGCTGCTCCCCTGCATGGACCACAGCTTGTTTCATGCTGTGCCATCTGGATTTGCACCCATTTGTACCTTTACTCCTGTAGTTCCTGCTGGCATGGCTCCCCAGATCCCAAACCTCACCTCCCCTAATCCCAAACCTCACCTCCCCTAATCCCAAACCTCACCTCCCCTAATCCCAAATCTCACCAGGGGGCAGCACCAGGCTCCCTTTGGGGCTGTCTCCCCCCCAGGAGAAGCCCCAAACTCAGCGGTTGCAGTTTCGGGGCTCTGGCTGCTCCTTTTCGCAGCAATGGGAGCGACCGGGGCAGTGGTGCAGCTGCAGGGTGGCCGCATGTCCCCGAGGCTCTGCCTGGCCTGGGGACTGCCCTGCTGCCCTGCAAAGCGGATTTGGTCACCGTGGGAGGGTGGAGAACGCAGAAACTGCTGGAGAG
Source organism: Cairina moschata (assembly GCA_018104995.1). Classification (NCBI taxonomy): domain Eukaryota; kingdom Metazoa; phylum Chordata; class Aves; order Anseriformes; family Anatidae; genus Cairina; species Cairina moschata. The sequence continues at coordinate 118,924,835 of CM030751.1, read as the reverse complement.
CACAGCCTGGGTGGATGTGCTGACCCCTCTCACACCCAGCCTCTCCCAGTGTGCAGCTGGGGCTGTGCCGAGCTATGGTAGAAGTGCTGAGGCAGCACCAGCTGTGCTGTCTGCATGCACGGTACTGCAGCAGGGCGCTCCCCTCGTGCCTGTGCCCATTTCTCTCCGGCTGCCCAAACACTCAGAGCTCCTGAGCATCCCCGAGGCTGCCGGAGCATCGCTGGATTTGCCTGAGCATCACCAAGCAGCCTGTGTCCAAGCATCGTCTGGGGGCTGCTGGAGCATTCTGGAGCATCCCTACGACTGCCTGAGCTTCACCAGGACTGCCCACGCATCCCTGGGGCTGCCCGAGCACCCCTGGATTTTTCTGAGCGTCCATGGGGCTGCCTGAGCCCTAGAAACTCCAGAAGCTTCAGGGCACTGGGGAGCTGGGGGCTCTCAGTGCAAGTTTCTTGTTGGGAGCAACTTTGATGTCTTTGCACAACTCGGAGCATTTACTGGGTTTATTTATAAGACTGATATTTTTCTCTTCTGCTCCAGAAATACTACTGGGGAACAAATTCACCTGCTCACCACTTTGACCAGCAGCCTGGCACTGGTAACAGAGGCTGTGCTGGAGTGTGGGTGCCCGAGGGTGTCCCAATCCCCGTCCCCATTCACTGCCACCCCACCATGTCCCTGCTGGTCTGCAGCACCCTGCCAGAAGGCTGCTTGAAACACCCCTGTGGCCACAGCAGCTGGTTGCTTATTTAATGACTAATGGCTCTGCCAACTCTAGGGCTAACACTAGTTTTAGGAAGGCAAAAATAGCAGCAGGGGGATTTGTGTATAGATGTTTCTTCGTGGATTAAGAGCCCCAATTTCAATTTGAGCCAGCTGAGCTGCAGTTTGTAGTGGTTTTCCTTTCCCTCCCCTTCTGTTCATCTCTTTCTTTTTTCTATTCCTGTTTTCCTTGGGAGCTGGAAGGGTGATGGCTTTTTAAGACAAAACTCACAGCAATGTGTGCATGTTTGTTTCCTGCAGTGCTAGGTGACCTCTGCAGCACCAGGGCCAGATTTTGGGTATGGGGCTGCAGAGCCACAGGAGAGAGCTGGGGGAGCATCAAGACCGAACCCTGCCTGCTGGCATATCCTGCTGTTTTGTCATCTAATTGAGGCTCTTTTAATACACTTAAACTAATTTTCATTAGGGAAAAAAAAAAAAGAGAGAAAAAAACAAACAAACACAAGACAGGTGAAATTATGGCTTTAAAAAGCAGCTGGGTGCCCTCAGCAATGGAGCAAAATGCGGTGTGTGTTTTATTGCTCGCTGTTCTGAAGGAGCCATGGGCTGCAGTCCAGATGAAACCCACGTGTCTGATCCCAAGGAGTAAGCAGCAGTGCTGGGACCCAGTGGGTTTTTGCATAGAAATGTTGAATAAACAAAGTCTCCAGTCTGAGGGCAGCAGACCCCAGCAGAGGACACAGCCAGTATAGCAGCGCGTGTTGAAGATGTGAATGCCCAGAGTGGGAATCAGTGCTCCTGCTGGCGGTGGGGCTGCTGCAGGGGCAGGAGCTCCTTTCTGCTCCCACACTCAGGTGGGAGAAAGCTCCGTCTGCTCCAGGCTTCACAAAGCAGGATGCTTCCAGCAAGCGTGCTCCTGGCCCAGCAAACCCTCGCCACGTGCACATTTTCCCCTGCCCTGCAGACACGTTTCTTCCCAGCTCCCTGTCTCGAGCATCTTTGCCATTGTGGACCTGCTTGTTACAACCCCAAGGTCTCACCTGGGGAGCTGGCGTCATATTCATCCCTGGAGGCGTGAGGCTGAGCCTGCTTTTTGGGTGTGCATCACTTTGCAGAGCAGTCTGCCCTTTCAGCAGCCGGTCTCCTTCCATCCTGCCACAGCCATGCGCAGTGTTTGCAGCCCCTTACCGGTCAGTGCCACCACCACAGCTCCCATCTTCTCTTGAGCGTTCAGGGGGTGTTCCCTGGAGGCTTCCCTCCACAGTGACAATTCACCATTTGTTCTTTCTCCCTTTTCAGTAACTGCTTTTCCATGTTAGGACCCTCCCTCTTATCCCAGCCTTACCTTTCTAAGCCATTGTGGTGAGGGATCCTGTTGGTGATGTTATGGACATCCAGGCAGATGACACCCTCTGTGTGTCCCCTGTCCTGTTGCTCCTGCTCCTTCGGAATCTGGATTTCTTCAGCACATCTCCTGGTGTGCTCCAGCTGCTGCTCATCCCTTCCTTTGCCTCCCCTGCCTTCACGCTGGTAACCTCCTGCAGCACCATGGGCTCCAGAGGGATGCACAAGAGGATGCTCACTCAATGCTTCCTCTTCTTGGCTGCTGTATGACCTCCTGGGGCTGTTGATTTGGGATGCCCTGGGCATTGTGGCAGTCTGTCCGGCTGTTCCTGTCCTGGGATCCTGGGACATCAGCACAGAGCTGAGCTGCTGTCCTTCTCCTGCCCCTTGGAGCTGCTCAGGCCTGCATCCTCCAAAGGGCAAACAGGTCCAAACTGGGGCTGAGCGGCACCAAACTGGGGAGGTGCACCCTGGTAGAGGTGGTAAAACAAGCACTGGAAGATGTCTGGAGGGACATCTGTGCCAAGGGATGTCCCCTACCACCCCGCAGGCACTGCCACCCAACACCTTTCCTGTGTCACCAGGCCTGTGGGTGCATGGAAATTGCAGCTGGGGGTTCACAGGAGTCCATGATACATGAGGACACCGAGGCTTTATTCCCTAAACTTCTCTACCTGATTACAGATTACTGACAACCACCACTAACAAGAATACCTACGGTTAACTGCAATGGATGCACTCAACTCCTTGACCAAGCCCACAGCAGCTTGGCTCGGGCTCCCAGGAAAGAAAGGCCTAGGCCCTGACCAGGCCACGAACTTCCTTGATTCCTGCCTGTTCTTTGGAACCCCCCTGAATCAGGTTGTGTGGTGTGCTTTGATGTTCGTCAGCCTGGAAACCAGTTCGCAGGACCATGGAATCATTTAGGTTGGCACAGACCTCCAAGACCACCACGTCCATCTGTTAACCTAGCACTGAGCAGTCTACCACTACACCATGTCCCTAAGCGCCACATCTACATGCCTTTTGAACACCTCCAGGGATGGTGGCCCAACCACTTCCCTGGGCATCCTCTTCCAATGCCTCACAACCCTTTAGTGAACAAATTTTCCCTAATAGCCAACCTAAACGTCCCCTGGTGCAACTTGAGGCCATTTCATCATCATGTGACTAACAAGCGAATAGCAGGAGGTTCTTCCAAGACTAATTTATCAGGGAGTAAAAGAAGTCATGGGTGCAAGGAGTGTTGTGCTTGCCTTTCCCATTTTTTATAGTCTGACTACAAGTCAACCGCTTTATTCCATAAATATGGCTGAATGAGCTTTTGGGGGCTTTCCCTGCACAGCAGCAGGCTGCATGGTGGCAGCCACCCCACGATCAGGGACAGCTCCCCAGGACACTGCTGGAGGCTGAGAGGCCCCTTACCAGCTGCAGATCTTCTGTCAGAGACCGACATCACACACATGTACCAAAGAGTGTTAAGACCTTGCAGGGGGTGGCACTGGGGGGGCTCTGAGGGCCCTGCCAGCCCAAACCGCTCCGGGATTCTGTGATTTTGTCAACAGTCGCTGCATCAGAAGTATGGCAGCAAATATACACACACCAATGATAGGACGAGAGGGAATGGGCTGAAGTTGGGCCAGGGGAGGTTTAGGTTGGATATTAGGAAAAACTTCTTTACCAAAAGGGTTGTTAGGCATTGGAACGGGCTGCCCAGGGAAGTGGTAGAGTCACCTTCCCTGGAGGTCTTTAAAAGACGTTTAGATGTAGAGCTCAGTGATATGGGTTAGTGGAGGACTGGTTAGTGTTAGGTCAGAGGTTGGACTCGGTGATCTTGGAGGTCTCTTCCAAACTAGACGATTCTGTGATTCTGAGATTCTGTGATGAAGATAAATTTACTCTTTGTGTTTCAGCTGTGGGTCTGTTGATTTTTCTGCTGCCTGCCTGTGCTGGCCCGCACCCTGGCCTAATGGGATGCAAAAGTAAAATCGTACAGAGTCCTGCCCAGGGACTACTGCCTTTGCTCTGTCCTCCCCCACAATGCTCCCACCATGTCCACCTCAAAATTAGAGGTTTTACCCTTCTGGAGCAGCCTTGCACAGCTGACACACGTTCCCAGAGCCCCAGGCTGGCTGCCACCTAGCTTTGCATTTAGGAAGCAGGTTGGGATTGGGGGTTTGCAGACCCTTCCCCAAGCTGCATCACCAAGGCCTCATCCTGCCCTGGGAGTTGGTCATAGTGAGGCTCAGCCTGGTCTCCCCATCCTCGAGGCCAATTAACCCATCGGGGAAGGGAATTAGATTGGCAGGATAGCATTTGGTCTTGACAAATGCATACTGGTTGTATTTTTTATCAGCTTATTATCCCGGGGGGCTTATAAAATGATTGTTTAATGATTTACTCTGGTGTGTGAGATGTACTGGACTATTAGATGAATTAGGACCGGGGGGGCTTGTGAGTCCCTGTTTGCCCCTGGTCCTCCTGCCAGGAGCAGCTGCTCTTGGCCTGCTTCAGCCCAGGGGCTTTTCCCATCCTGCACAAACTCTGAGACGATTGTTGATGGTTTTGGAAATGGCCTTTGACAGAACAGTCTTGGAGAGAGATGAATTTGATGGCTGGACTGTTAGATGAATTAGGAATGCAGTGTCTTCATGGCCTCTTTCCAGTACGTCCAGGTCTCTCTCATCCTGGGGAGCCCAGGCCTGGTCCCAGTACCGCAGACTGGGCTTCACCGGTGCTGAGGAAGGATCCCCTCCCTTGCCCTGCTGGCAGCACTTTGCCCAGTGCAGCCCAACAGAGCAGCAGCCCTCTTTGTGGCGAGGGCCCTTTGCTGGCTCCTGTTCAGCTCGGTGCCCACCAGGACCCCAGGCCCTTCTCTGCCAGGCTGCTTCCAGTCGGCTGCCCCCAGCAGGTGGTGGTGCTGGGCTTCCTCCAGGAAGCTCTTACTGACCCATTTCTCTGCCTGGCAGAGAAATATATATAATATAATATTATATACTATATATATATAATATAAATATAATTATATACTTATATTATATTATATTATATTATATTATATTATATTATATTATATTATATTATATTATATTATATTATATTATATTATATTATATTATATTATATTATATTATATTATATTATACAATAATAATATATAATGATATATAGGTGGCCAAGAAGGCCAACAGCATCCTGGCTTGTATCAAAAACAGTGTGGCCAGCAGGGCTAGGGAGGTGATCGTTCCCCTGTACTCAGCTCTGGTGAGGCCGCACCTCGAGTACTGTGTTCAGTTTTGGGCCCCTCGCTACAAGAAGGACCTCGAGGTGCTTGAGCGGGTCCAGAGAAGGGCGACAAAGCTGGTGAGGGGCCTGGAGAACAAGTCCTACGAGGAGCGGCTGAGGGAGCTGGGCTTGTTCAGCCTGGAGAAGAGGAGGCTCAGGGGCGACCTTATCGCTCTCTACAGGTACCTTAAAGGAGGCTGTAGCGAGGTGGGGGTTGGCCTGTTCTCCCACGTGCCTGGTGACAGGACGAGGGGGAATGGGCTTAAGTTGCGCCAGGGGAGTTTTAGGTTAGATGTTAGGAAGAATTTCTTTACTGAAAGGGTTGTTAGACATTGGAACAGGCTGCCCAGGGAGGTGGTGGAGTCACCATCCCTGGAAGTCTTTAAAAGACGTTTAGATGTAGA
>CM030751.1:118908851-118918999 GCA_018104995.1 Cairina moschata | reverse complement strand
GGCCCCATGGACTTGTGACAGTCCAGGTGGAGCAGCAGGTCTCTTACTCTTTCCACCTGAACTGTGGGGGGGGTTATTCTGCTCCCCATCCCAGACTTCCAGGTTGGGAGCCTGAGACCCTGAGGATAACTGTCTGACTGCTGAAGACAGATGTAAAGAAGGCATTGAGAATCTCAGCCTTTTCCTTATCCTCTGTAGTCATGTTCTAGTAAAAGATGGAGACTCTCCTTGGTCCTGCTCTTTCTGTTAATATAGTTTTGAAAATGTTTTTTATTGTCTTTCACCACAGCTGCCAGATTGAGTTCATGCTGGCCTTTAGCCTTTCAGATTTTCTCTCTGCATATGCTAGCAAACTCCTCGTACTCTCCCTGAGTTCCCTGTTCCTTCTTCCACAGGAGGCAAACGCTTTATCCCTCAAAGACTCAGCAGACGTTCCCTGTTCAGCCATGTTGGTCTTCCTCCCCAACAGCTCTTCTTATGGCCCATGGGGACAACCTGCTCCTGCAAGTTGAAGTCCCCTACGAGAGCAAGCACTGACGATTGCATGACTTCTGCCAGCTGCTTGTAGAATGCCTCTTAGAATTATGGAATCATAGAATGGCGTGGGTTGGAAGGGAGCTTAAAGACCACCTAGTTGCAACCCCCCTGCCACAGGCAGGGATGCCACCCACTAGATCAGGTTTGCCAGGGCCTCATCCAGACTGACCCTGAACACCTCCAGGGATGGGGCATCCACAGCCTCTCTGGGCAAGCAGTTCCAGTGCTTCTCCACCCTCTGCGTGAAGGATTTCTTCCTAACATCCAATCTAAATCTTCCCTCTTTCAGTTTAAAACCATTCCCCCTTGTCCTATCGTTATCTACCCAAATAAAAAGTCCCTCTTCACCCTTTTTATAAGAACTCTTGAAGTATTGAAAGGTTGCGATGAGGTCCCCCCAGAGCATTCACTTCACCAGGCTGAACATCCCCAGCTCTCTCAGCCTTTCTTCCTAGGAGAGGTGCTCCAGCCCTCTGATCATCTTTGTGGCCCTCCTCTGGACCCACTCTAATTACCCCATATCCTTCTTGTGCTGGGGGCCCAGGACCTGGACGCAGAGCTCCAAGGGGGGCCTCACAAGGGCAGAATAAGAGGGGGACAATCACCTCCCTCCACCTGCCAGCCACGCCTCTGTTGGTGCAGCCCAGGATGCAGTTGGCCTTCTGGGTTGCAAGTACACACTGATGGCTCACATCGAGCTTCTCATCCACCAAAACCCCCAAATCCTTCTGTGCAGGGCTGCTCTCAATGAGTTCTTCTCCCAGCCTGTACTCATGTCTGGGATTGCCCCGTCCCAGGTGCAGCACCCTGCACTTGGACTTGTTGAACCTCATTCGGTTCACGGTGGAACACTTCTCAAACTTATCGAGGTCTCTTTGGATAGCATCCCTTCCTTCTGTTGCTCCCCTTCTCTGGTCATCCCTTTTCCAAGCTGTCAACTGACCAAGGCCTTCTCTGAGGTGTACACTCACCAGGATCAAAACTAACAGTTGGCCTCTGCCTGTCATTATTTATAAATCTTAGGTTTCCAAATAATTATGAATATGAAGAATAAGATGCATGCTTCTACAAGAATAAAAACCCCTTGCGGGCACTCCAATCCTCTATAAGCCAGTCCTTTCTCCCAGTCACAAGTCACATTCAGTAGTTATGTGAGATATGTACATCTGATTCGTGTCAGTATGGAACAATGCTAGGGCCGCATGGTATGATGAATGTGACCTTCTGTCTTACATACCCTTGTATAACCACAAGTCTAAGAAAAACAGAGTGGTTAATGTATATAATTCTTGTATTTTGCAAAGGAATGTTTTAGCATTTCGTGTCAATAGAGAGCTTGAAGGGAAATGTATTTGTAGGCTTTTCCTTGAAGTCTCTGGTATCTGGGGGGTTTCAGAATAACTGCTAACTATTATGACTGTTGCATGGGACGCTATGCAGGTCTCTGATATGTGGCCAAGAGATTAAGGAGAAGGGGAAAGCTGAAGGACAACTAAAAGACAAAGCTTGCAGGGGACGTTGCACAAGTCCCTGACATCCAGCCAAGTTGGACAAAGGAGAAGGACAAGAGGGAGGAAGACTATGAGCCTTCAGCACGAGAGACCCTGAGAGGGACCACCGGAGACTGATATGCATGCACCAGTAGGAGGGTTTGGATTCCGGAAACTAATTATAATAACCCTGTGGGTTTTTTTAGAAGTAGTAATGAATATGTATTAGCCTAGGAGCATAAAAACCAGCTGCTTGATGTAACTGGTGTGCGCCTTGGTGGAGCAGAGATTCCCGGCGCACCCAGCGCTGTTTGCTTGCCTCTATTCCTTTAATAAATTGTAAACTTTGATTATAGTCCTGTTTTGAAGACTGAGCCATTTATTACAGTTACCTCTGAAAACAAAAAGTTGATTTACAATTATAGTTTACAATTATAGAAGTTTAGTCTCTAAAACCAGTTTTGACAGGTGTTTCTTTAATGTCCGATTCATTTGTTCCACTTTCCCAGAGGAGGAAGGATGCCATGGGGTATGAAACTACTATTTTATTCCTGAAGTTCTCATTAATCCTTGGACATGTATGTAGGAAAATGACTCCCTTGATCTGAGTTTATATTTTCAACAATCCCATATCTAGGGATTATTTGTTCTGGAATTACCTTTGTCACCTGAATATTAGCTGTCACTGATATTGAAGGAAAAGCTTCTACCCATCCTGACAAATGGCCAATGAAGCTAGCAACTTAATGTGGTGGTTTTACTCAGGTGGGCAGCCGAGCTCCACCACAACCACTCTCTCACTCCCCCTCTCCTCAAAGAGGAAGGGGGAGAAAATACAACACAGAGAACTCGAGGTCTGAGATGAGAAAGTTTTAATTAAAGGGAAAGGGAATGGGGAGGAAAAAAAGAAACGAAAGAAACAATAAGTCCACGTGGAAGCACAGAGACAGGGAAAAAAAATTATTCTCTACTTCCCATCAATGAGCGATGTTCAGCCACGTCCTGGGAAGCAGGGCCTCAAAACGCATAGTGGTTGTTCAGGAGGAACAGCCCCCTTCCCCACGAGAGGCCCCCCTTTTATTGCTGAGTGTGACATCAGGTGTTATGGAATATCCCTTTGGTTGGTTTAGGTCAGCTGCCCCGGCAATGTCCCCTCCCCATCACTTGCCCACCCGCAGCCTGCTGGCTCCTGGGGGTTTGGAAGGAGCCCTGATGCTGTGCCAGCACTACGCAGCAATAGACACAACACTGGAGTGATATCAGTGCTGTTCCAGCTACGAGTGCAGAGCACAGCACTGTGCGGGCTGCTGCAGGGAAAAGGTGACTCCAGCTCAGACAGACCCAACACATTGGCAAAAGCAGTTGGGGTGGCTAGGAGCTGCAAGGAACTTTGCCAGGTCATGAGTAGGAATGGCTCATGGAAGTGGGGGCACATCTTAACCTAGGACATATATCTAATAACCACACAGTTAAAATCACTGTCCAAATCCAGATAGGCTGCTGCGTTAATTGCTTTAATGGCATCAGAAAGAGAACAGCACCTGAGTACTAAGTTTATGAATGCAAACAATAATCCCCCCCAAAAAGAAAGCCAACTTCCCCACAAATGTTCACCTGCTCGTAGACCCCTCTGTCCTTTCTGCAAGTGTGACAAGTATTGCTGCAGGGAAACTGTTCTTTTGCCAGTGTCATTTCTTTTCCCATAGCAGCTGATAAAACTGGTCCTTTCTAATGCTGCCTTTCCTCTTCATCTGGCACTTGGTCTTGANAGTCCAGGTGGAGCAGCAGGTCTCTTACTCTTTCCACCTGAACTGTGGAGGGGTTATTCTGCTCCCCATCCCAGACTTCCAGGTCAGGAGCCTGAGACCCTGAGGATAACTGGTCTGACTGCTGAAGACTGATGTATAGAATGCATAGAGAATCTCAGCCTTTTCCTTATCCTCTGTAGTCATGTTCCAGTAAAAGATGGAGACTCTCCTTGGTCCTGCTCTTTCTGTTAATATAGTTTTGAAAATGTTTTTTATTGTCTTTCACCACAGCTGCTAGATTGAGTTCATGCTGGCCTTTAGCCTTTCAGGTTTTCTCTCTGCATATGCTAGCAAACTCCTTGTACTCTCCTTGAGTTCCCTGTTCCTTCTTCCACAGGAGGCAAACGCTTTTTCCCTCAAAGACTCAGCAGACGTTCCCTGTGCATATACATATGTACATAAAGCAAATGAGCGGTTTGGGGATGTCAAATACACTCACACACACACTTGAGCGATAGAACGACAAAGAATTTATTAATGAGTTAGCTTGTTAACATTAATGAGTTAGCTTGTTAGCATTGTTATACCAGCAATGACTGTTTTAAATCAGACCAACCTAATGGTTTTTGGTTCTAACACATGCCACCGCATGGTCTGAGAGTGGAACAGGCTGGTACTCAGCTACACGTTACATGGTTTCGATACAGCATGGTGTCAAAATAGAGATGCCATGAAACTGCGTAAAAAGGATAGCAAGCATGGGATACAACATGCAGTACAGGCAGATGCAGTGCGAACTAACAAAGTGTAGAGTGACCATTTTGGTAACCAAGGCCACCCCCAACGCCAGGACAAGCTGTTCCACAACAGACCAAACAACTTACACATGCCACCGCGTGGTCCACTGTTGGAAGAGAGCGATATTCCACAATCTGTACTAGACGCTGTTGAAACAGAGAGTCTATTACTGATATCAGCCGGGACAATAGACATGGAACACAGAATGCAATTCATAGGAGAATTACACAGTAGTTTTGTAGCCATGCCACACCCCCCCCCCCCTACACACACCCCATACAGTCTCCAAATGGGTTCCTGCTATCATTCATCTTCAGTTGTTTGCTTAACTCTTCTCAGTCCTTCACTGGTACCAACTGGGAATGATCGTACAACACATACCCCCAGAGTCCTCGCAACTGTGAGCATGGACAAGTTACAAAAATCAATCGCAGTTTTATTTTGTAGCATAGCATGCCTTATTAAATTTAGGTCAAGCGGCAATCCAGATAGCGCAGCCCTAGTGGCACTGCTAAATTTCCTTAGCCAGCACCTTAGGTGATTCAGGGTGGTTTACGCTCAAGCACTAGCCACGCCAGGTTTCAAACTATTCATCCACCATGAAACTAAGTCCTTTTCCATGCATACATGAAAAATGTGCAATAGGTGACTGACAACGAACCCAGGAAGCTCAATCCTTGGGACAGGAGGCTTGGTGTCTCCCCAGCTCTGGATAGCCAACCATTCCAGGAGTCACTCCAGGTCTCGCAGATTGACGCTCAGGACACGTATTGTCCACAAAAGTGGCTACCCATTGCTTTCCCAATGGGGCTCCAACCAGACAGGTGGAAAAAGGTTCTGAGGTGTAGCAAGACCCAGGCACGCAGTATCTTGGTTTGGGGCATTAGCCTGGGTTACCATATGTTCTTTTGAGGGAATGTGACGACCCAGGCCGACCTGAAAAACAGCCGGGGGTGCATCAGGTGTGAAAGACAGCAGCTGGGAGAGAGAGAGAACTGATAAACACCCTTACAGACACTAAGGTCAGTGAAGAAGGAGGGGGAGGAAGTGTTCCAGGCGCAGGAGCAGAAGTCCCCTGCGGCCTGTGGTGAGGACCATGGTGAAGCAGGATGTCCCCCTGCAGCCCATGGAGTACCACGGTGGAGCAGGGTTCCACGCTGCAGCCCGTGGAGGAGGCCACGGTGGAGCAGGTGGCCCTGCACCGATGGAGGCTGCCGCCTGTGAAGGATCCCCACTGGAGCAGATTCCAGGCCAGACCTGTAGCCCGTTGTAGTGGGTTTACGTGGCAAGGTTTTGGTAGCAGGGAGCCATAGGGGTGGTTTCTGTGAGAAAGATCTAGAAGCTGCCCCATATTTGGGAAGGGCCCCATTGTTTTCCAGAACTGAGCCAATAAGCGATGTTGTTTTGCGCCTCTGTGAGAACATATTTAAGACAGGAAAAAAACGCTGCGCCACACAGCAGCTGGGAGAGTGGAAGGAGTGAGAAACGGCCTTGCAGGTGCCAAGGTCAGTGCAGAAGGAGGGGGAGAGGTGCTCCAGGCGCCGGAGCAGAAGTCCCCTGNCTTGTTTCTAAGCTAAATCTCCCCTCTTTTAGTTTAAAGCCATTCCTCCTTGTCCTATTGCTACACGTCCTGATAAAGAGTCCCACCCCAGCTTTCCTGTAGAATCCTAGAATCATGAAGGTTGGAAAAGCCCTCCAAGATCATCTGATCCAACCATCACCCAATGTAGAGGGATTTTTGAAACAGCAAATATCCCATGACTTGCTGCAGCTGAGCAAACCAAGCTACCAGGACGAATATGAGAAGATCCAATGACAGTGTTCCCACATCGCCCACTTGAGTTATTTAGAAAAATATTGTTGCCATCAGCTGGCTTCAAGGATGGGATCTACTTGACTGCTAATCACAAAGGGGTTGTTTTCTTTCAGGTGGGTTTGTTTTCTTGCAGTTGTTTGTCAGAGTGCTTTTGACCAATAACCTTGTGTGAGACACTATCCGCCCGTTAAGTTTGCTATAAAAGTCAGGCTATTCGGGTAATAAAAAGAGAGCATGATATGACCATACTAGTGTCTGTCGTGTTTTCAGCCATTCTTCCTGCAACAACCCGATCACCAATGTCACCCACCAAAGTATGTCCCCAAGCACCACGTCCAACCTCTCCTTGAACACCCCCAGGGATGGGGACTCCACCACCTTCCTGGGCAACCATCCCAATGCCTGACTGCTCTTTCTGAGCAGAAATGTCTCCTCATTTCCAACCTGAACCTCCCCTGGCACAACTTGGGCCCATTCCCTTCCTATTGATGGGTGTCACATTTGCAAGTCTCCCGTCATCTGCAACCTCTCCAGTTGACCAGGACCGCTGATAGATGATGGAAAGTGGCTCAGCAATCACATCTGCTAGCTCCCTTAGCACCCTCGGGTGGATCCCATCTGGCCCCATGGACTTGTGGGGGGGCCTGGATCAGTCCAAGGAAAACTGTGGGGCTTTGTTTCCACCCCGGGGCAGTCAATTTGAGGTGGACTGGACGCCCCTGCAAGGGAAAGCCAACTGGGGCCTCTCTAAGGGATAGGGTTCGGGTGGTTTCTGACTCTGCTATGATTTCTGTCTCTTCTCCCTCCCATTTCTGTGATGGCTCTGCTTTAGAGCTGCCTGCTTCTTCCACTTCCCCTTCCCTTCCTCGGAGGAGTGCTTGGGGATGTGGCTGCTCCAGCACAGTCAGCAACTGCCAAGTTTCACTTTCTGGCACTGCCTGAAAGATAACAGCCTGACTTCCAGGAAAGCAAAAAATTTCTCCCTGCCGTGCAACCAATAAACTGTGGCCAGTTCAGAGGCTTGGGGCTCTATAAAGAGTGGGGTCAGGGGTAGGCTGAGGCTGTGCAGGGGTTGCGCTGAGATGGTGCGGGAGCTGGGCTGAGACGCTACTGGAGCTGCAGAGCACCAGGAAGGGCAGGTAGGTCCCAGCTTACATGCACTGGGCAGGGCAGGGGCCACATGCGGAGACCCCTTGGCCTCCTACTCGCTGTTTCACCCATCTCCTGCTGGGCTGTGAGATGCCAGGAGGGCAGCAGAGCTTTTCTCTCAGGGGAAATGGGCTCTGCTCAGGGGTAGGGGACAGAGAACCAGGACGGCTGACCCCAAGGAACCAAAGGGATGCCCCATCCCAGAGGGTGTACTGCTCAGCAATAAAATCTAGGGGAGTTGGCTGGGGTGGGGGGCAGCCGCTGCTAAAGCGAGTGTTAGGCTTCAGTCAGTGGTCGGTGACCAGTTGCACTGTGTATCACTTGCTTTGGATATTTGATGGTTTATTATTATCACTATCATCATCATTATCCCTTCCTTTTCTGTCCTATTAAACTGTCTTCTTCTCAACAAGAAGGTTTGTAGCACTTCATAGTATCCTAAAATGGTTTGGATTGGAAGGGACTGTGGTGGTATTGTTCTGCTGGGCAGCTGAGCTCCACCTCAACTGCTCTCTCCCTCAGTGACCTCATAGGAAAAGTGGGAGAAAATGCAATGAAAAGGGCTCATGGATTGAGATAAGGACAGGGAGATCACTCAACAAGTGCGCTTAGATGAGCTTCTAAGAGGATCTGGAATTTTTTTTTCCCTTTAACTTTTTTTTTTCTTCAGTTCCCTCCCCCATCCTGCTGGGGGGGTGGGGGGAGCCAGCAAACGGCTGTGTGGTGCTTTGCTGCCTGCCTGGTTAAACCACAACATCCTCCAATGCCACCCCAGTGGGCTTCATGCTCCTCTGGCAGCTCCCCCAGGGCCCTTCCACCATGGCCCTGGGCAAACATTGGCTGCTCCCTGCATCATGCTCTGAAAACAGCCCCAGAGGCATAGTCTGTGCATTGCCAGGTCATCTACCCGACCATGAGAAACCAAGGCTCCAAATACTAAAGAATCCTAAAATGGTTTGAGATGGAAGACGTATTATAGATCATTGTGGTGGTTCTGCTCGAGTGGGCAGCCAAGCTCCACCACAGCCACTCTCTCACTCCTCCTCCTCAAAGAGGAATGGGGAGAAAATATGTGAAAAGGGCTCAAAAGTTGAGATAAGGACAAGAAGACCACGCAGTAATTATTGTTACGGGCAAAACAGACTCTGTATAGGGAGACAGTAAGGTTTATTGCTTATTACTAACAAGCTAGAGAAGTGAGAAACAAAGGAAAGAAACCAAAAGCACCTTCCCCCCCCAACCACCCTCTTCCACCTCCTCCCCCCAAGGGGCGCAGGGGAACGGGGGAATGGGGTTTATGGTCAGCCTACAGCACTTCTCTGCCGCTCCTTCTCGATCACTCTCATCCCCTGTGCTGTGGGGTCCCTCCCACAGGATGCAGTCCTTGAACTGATCCAGCGTGGGCTGCCCACAGGCAGCAGCTCTTCCAGAACTGCTCCAGATATGGGTCCGTACCAGTTCATTTGTGCCATCTGCAGACCTGGTAAGGGCTCCCTCTGCCCCATCACCCACATCATCAATGAGGATTGAAGTCAAACTGAACCAGACCCACTACTGACCCTAGGGTACTCTGCTGGTTACTGGCCTCCAACTAAACCAGGCCGTGGCCTTTCAGCCAGTTTTTGATCCACCTCATGCTGCCCATCCAGCCCACACCCCATCTGCTTGTCTATGAGGATCTGAGGAGAGCCAGGGTCAAAGTGCTGTCTGATAAAGTGTTCGCATTTCTTATGCAGTGTGCAATACTCCAGATACACACAATAGGTTGTGATATTGGTTTTTACAACATTTCACAAATCCAAGTGGTTTTTGCCAAGTGTTTTTTCCACAAAGCTGGCCCGACTCTGGACTTCCCCTGTTGATTTTTATAAAATTCTACACAGTAGAATTTTAAACTTATAAACTCCCTTTTACCCAGGGAGTTTGCTGAGTCTATTTCTGTGGTGGTTTTACTTGGGCAGGCAGCCGAGCTCCACCACAGCCACTCTCTCACTCCCCCTCCTCAGAGGGGAGCAGGGAGAAAATACGATGAAAAGGGCTCAAAGGTTGAGATAAGGACAAGGATATCACACAGTAATTATTATGACGGGCAAAACAGATTGGGGAATGGGGGAATGGGAGTTGTGGTCGGTCTATGGCACTTTGTCTCTGCCGCTCCTTCTCACTCACCCTCTGTCCCTGCTCCACCCGGGGTCCCTCCCACGGTTTGCCATCCTTCCCAAACTGAGCCTGCGGGGGCTGACCACAGGCAGCAGCTCTTCCAGAACTGCTCCAGATATGGGTCCGTACCATGGGGTCCAACCCCGTGAGGGGAAGAAGAGGGGAAGGAGAGGGGAGCTCTCGTCATGAACACTTCTGTCCTCCCAAACAACCGCTATATGTATTGAGGCCCTGCATCCTGGGATTTAGCTGAACATCATTCATTGATGGGAAGTAGATAGAAATTTATTTTCACTCTCCCTGTGCTTCCACACAGCCTTCACTTGTGTTTATTTTTTCTGCCTGTTTTGTTTTCTCCTTCTTTTCCTTTCTTTCCCCCATTAATTAAATTAGATTAAATTAGATTCAATTAAATTAATTTAAATTCACTTATCTCAGTCCATGAGTTTT
>CM030751.1:118898065-118908839 GCA_018104995.1 Cairina moschata | reverse complement strand
GGTGACCTGGCAGGAGCTGCTGCCCGTGGGGGAGCCAGGTTGGAGCAGTTTTCTCCTGAGGGATGGACCCCGTGGTACGGACCCATATCTGGAGCAGCTCTGGAAGAGCTGCTGCCTGTGGGCAGCCCACGCCGGATCAGTTCATCAAGGACTGCATCCCGTGGATGGGACCCCACAGCACTGACCATAACCCCCATTCCCCCGTTCCCCTGCGCCGCTCAGGGGGAGGAGGTGGAAGAGGGTGGATGGGGGGGAAGGTGCTTTTGGTTTCTTTCTTTTGTTTCTCACTTCTCTTGCTTGTTAGTAATAGGCAATAAATCTTACTATCTCCTTATGCCGAGTCTGTTTTGCCCGTTACAATAATTATTGCGTGATTTTCTCGTCCTTATCTCAATCTCTTAAGCCCTTTTCACATATTTTCTCCCCATTCCTCTTTGAGGAGGGGGAGTGAGAGAGCGGCTGTGGTGGAGCTCGGCTGCCCACTCGAGCGGAACCACAACACCCGTGGAGAGGAGCCCAGGCAGGAGCAGGTGACCTGGCAGGAGCTGCTGCCCGTGGGGGAGCCAGGTTGGAGCAGTTTGCTCCTGAGGAATGGACCCCGTGGTACGGACCCATATCTGGAGCAGTTCTGGAAGAGCTGCTGCCTGTGGGCAACCCACACAGGATCAGTTCGGGAAGGACGGCATCCTGTGGGAGGGACCCCGCGTGGAGCAGGGACAGAGAGTGACCAATAAGGAGTGGTGGAGACAAAGTGCCATGGACTGACCACAACTTCCATTCCCCCATTCCCCTGCATCTACTGGGGAAAGGAGGTGGAGGAGGGTGGATGGGGAGAAGGCGTTTTTGGTTTCTTTCCTTTGTTTCTCACTTCTCTAGCCTGTTCTTTTGCCTGTAATAGGCTAAAAAATTTATAATCTCCCTACTCTGAATCTGTTTTCCCCATCACAGTAATTGTTGAGCAATCTCCTCATCCTTATCTCAAGCCTTGAGCCCTTTGTATCGTATTTTCTCACCTTTTTCCTTTGAGGAGGAGGAGTGAGAGTGGCTGAGGTGGAGCTCGGCTGCCCATTCGAGTAAAACCACCACACATAACTACCTCAGTAGCAACTGGAACGTGAGCCTCCTCCACTATTTTTCCTACCCGGACTGCTTGCATTTGCAACTTGAGTTTCATGAGTTTCCCCGTGACTGGTTGCTCCCCTAGACCCCACACCAGGCTTAAAGTTCTGTTATGTTTTCCTGGGTTGCCATGTATAATACTGACCTCCGCCCCAGCGTCCACTAACGCCCTAATCAGTTGCTTGTTTATTTGGGTCCACCATGTAGTACAAAGGATAAACAGCTGTGGGTGCTGTCCAGTTACATAATTGTCCATAGGTTCTGGGGTGATTAGGGTCCCAGTGGGGATCTGTCAGGGGAACACAAAGAATTTATTAATGAGTTAGCTTGTTAACATACCGACCCCAGGGTGATGACAAGGGTACTGATGTGCACAATGCTTTTCCCAGTCATTGGTGTCATAGATACTTAGCCAGGTCGTGGTCAGCATCCCGTTGGTGCGGTAGGCATCAATGTCTTAAAGGTGTCCCTGCGGAGGTAACATTAACCTCGGCTGATGTTCCTGCTACCCCCCCCCCCCCCCCCCCCCCCCCCCTGACACAGAGCAATTTGCTCTGTTTATAGGTTGTGCCCCTGTACAACCAAGGTAAACGACCTGATGTGATCTTCTTGGACTTCAGCAAAGCTTTTGACACAGTTTCCCATAGGATCCCGCTGGACAAAATGTCCAGCATAGAGCTAAAATAAAAATAATCATACGATGGGTGAGCAATTGTCTGATGAGCAGGGCTCAAAGGGTTGTGGTAAATGGAGCCATTCTGGCTGGCAGATAGTCGCTAGTGGGGTCCCCCAAGGCTCCACTTTAGGGAGTCAGTCCTCTTCAATCTTTTTATAAACAATTTGGATGTAGGAGTAGAAGGTGTTTGGAGAAAATTTGCCTATGACACCAAACTTGGAGTAGTTGTGGACTTTGTTGAGGGTAGAAAGGCCTTGCAGAGAGACCTGGACAGACTGGAGAGCTGGGCGATCACCAACCACATGAAGTTTAACAAGAGCAAGTGCCAGGTCCTGCTCCTGGGACGGGACAACCCTGGCTATACGTACAGACTGGGGGACGAAACGCTGGAGAGCAGCCCCACAGAGAGGGGCCTGGGGGCTGTGGTTGGAAGTAAGTTGAACATGAGCCAGCAGTGTGCCCTGGCAGCCAGGAGGGCCAACCGTACCCTGGGGTGCATCAAGCACGGCATCTCTAGTTGGTCGAGGGAAGTGATTGTCCTGCTCTGCTCTGCGCTGGTGCGGCCTCTCCTTGAGTACTGCGTGCAGTTCTGGGCACCACAGTACAAGAAGGACATTAAATTGTTGGAGAGTGTCCAGGGGAGGGTGACGAAGATGTTCAAGGGCCTAGAGGGGAAGACGTATGAGGGGCGACTGAGGGCACTTGGCCTGTTCAGCCTCGAAAGAGGAGGCTGAGGGGGGACCTCATCGTAGAACAGCTTCCTCACTAGGGGGAGTGGAGGAGCAGGTGCCAATCTGTTCTCCTTAATCACCAGTGATAGCACCTGTGGGAATTTTGTCAAGCTGAGGCAGGGGAGGTTTAGGCTAAACATCAGGAAGAGGTTCCTTACTGAGAGGGTGGTCGCACACTGGAACAGGCTCCCCAGGGACGTAGTCACTGCACCAAGCCTGTCGGAATTTAAGAAGCATTTGGACTGTGCGCTTAGTCACATGGTCTAAAATTTTGGGTACACCTCTGTGGTGCCAGGAGTTGGACTCGATGATCCTTATGGGTCCCTTCCAACTCACGATATTCTATGATTCTATGATTCTGTGCATAATCCCAAAGTCAGGGCAGCACACAAGTGGTGGCCCTGGCCTCACAGAGCACTTGGCAATCCTTGACAGGCTACTGCGATAACGCACAGCCACGTGCCCAGGCCGTGCTGTGCTGATGGTAGTATTTTTTCAATCCAGGTGTTAGAAATGGCTCCGTCTTTAAAATAGGATAAAATAAAAAAAATAGGATTTATTAAAAGAATAGAGGTAAGCAAACAGCGTTGGGTGCACCGGGAGTCTCTGCTCCACCAGGACGCACACCATTTACATCAAGTAGCTGGTTTTTATGCTCCTAGACTAATACATATTCATTACTACTTCTAAAAAAAATGGGTTATTATAATTAGCTTCCGGGGTCCAGTCCCTCCTACGGAGCATGCGCATCAGTCTCCAGTGGTTCCTCTGGGGGACAAAAAAAAAGGCTGTAACTGTTAGAAATAGAAGTTCAGAATAACAAAAGCAAACAGGTTCATAGATTTGAGGAGTATTTTCTGAAGACTTGATAAAATCACAGAATCACAGAATTTCTAGGTTGGAAGAGACCTCAAGATCATCGAGTCCAACCTCTAACCTAACACAAACAGTCCCCACTAAACCATATCCCTAAGCTCTACATCTAAACGTCTTTTAAAGACCTCCATGGATGGTGACTCCACCACCTCCCTGGGCAGCCTGTTCCAATGCCTAACAACCCTTTCAGTAAAGAAGTTCTTCCTAACATCTAACCTAAAACTCCCCTGGCGCAACTTAAGCCCATTCCCCCTCGTCCTGTCACCAGGCACGTGGGAGAACAGGCCAACCCCCACCTCACTACAGCCTCCTTTAAGGTAGCTGTAGAGAGCGATAAGGTCGCCCCTGAGCCTCCTCTTCTCCAGGCTGAACAAGCCCAGCTCCCTCAGCCGCTCCTCGTAGGACTTGTTCTCCAGGCCCCTCACCAGCTTCGTCGCCCTTCTCTGGACTCACTCAAGCACCTCCATGTCCTTCTTGTAGCGAGGGGCCCAAAACTGAACACAGTACTCGAGGTGCGGCCTCACCAGAGCCGAGTACAGGGGGACGATCACCTCCCTAGCCCTGCTGGCCACACTGTTTCTGATACAAGCCAGGATGCCGCTGGCCTTCTTGGCCACCTGAGCACACTGCTGGCTCATATTCAACCGACTATCCACCATCACTCCCAGGTCCTTCTCTGCCTGGCAGCTCTCCAACCACTCATCTCCCAGCCTGTAGCTCTGCTTGGGGTTGTTGCGCCCCAGGTGCAGGACCCGGCACTTGGCCTTGTTGAACTTCATGCAGTTGACCTCAGCCCATCGGTGCAGCCTATCCAGATCCTCCTGCAGAGCCTTCCTACCCTCGAGCAGATCGACACACGTACCTAACTTGGTGTCATCTGCAAACTTACTGAGGTTGCACTCAATGCCCTCGTCCAGATCATTGATGAAGATATTAAAGAGGACCAGCCCCAGCACCAAGCCCTGGGGAACGCCACTAGTGACTGGCCTCCAACTGGACTTGACTCCATTCACCACGACTCTCTGGACCCGGCTATCCAGCCAGTTTCCAACCCAACGAAGCGTGCGCCAGTCCAAGCCAAGAGCAGCCAGTTTCTTGAGGAGAATGCTGTGGGAGACGGTGTCAAAAGCCTTGCTGAAGTCAAGGTAGACCACATCCACAGCCTTTCCCTCGTCCACCCAGCGCGTCACTTTGTCATAGAAGGAGATTGGGATTGTCAAGCAGGACCTGCCTTTCATAAACCCATGCTGACTGGGCCTGAGAATTGTTAAAACATTCTTCACAGAACTAAACAGGTTGGTCCAACGTGAAACAGGGATTGCTGTGAAAGTAGCAAGGCAGAACTCTAACCTTTGATAGTACATAATGCTTCTTCAGCAATATGGCACCAGGCTGCAAGTCACCTGTGTTAGGAATGTTTTAACAATTCGTGTCCATAAAGAACAGTCCTGTCTGCCTCTGGGTCCTGCACTGGCAATTTAATTCTTGAACCACAGATGCAGTGTGTCCCAGTCTCCCCCTCATTCTAGTCAATTTATCAAGTCTTCAGAAAATACTCCTCAAATCTATGAACCTGTTTGCTTTTGTTATTCCGAACTTCTATTTCTAACAGTTACAGCCTTTTTTTTTGTCTTCTTCGAGATTAACATAACACTGCTATAAGTGTGACTGTCCCTGTGAATGGCTGGTGAGGAATGTTTTAATAAGAAAGCTATTTGAGTTTGTATGAAGTCTTTGATATCTGGGGGTTTCAGAACAACTGATAACAACTAGGGACTGTTATGGGATACTATGCAAGCCTCTGATATCTGGCCAGGTGGCCAAGAGATTAAGAAGAAGAAAAAAAAAGAAGCTGAAGGATGGCTAGGAGACAAGACCTGCAGGGGATGCTGTATAAACTTGACACACTGCCAAGGAGTACAAAGGGGAAGGACAAGAAAAAACTTGGAGAGGAAGACTACGAGCCTTCAGCATGAAAGACCCCTAGAGACCCCCAGAGGAACCACCGGAGACTGATGCGCATGCTCCAGTAGGAGGGACTGGACCCCGGAAGCTAATTATAATAACCCATTTTTTTAGAAGTATTAATGAATATGTATTAGTCTAGGAGCATAAAAACCAGCTACTTGATGTAAATGGTGTGCGTCCTGGTGGAGCAGAGACTCCCGGTGCACCCAGCGCTGTTTGCTTACCTCTATTCCTTTAATAAATTGTAAACTTTGATTATAATCCTAATTTGAAGGCTGAGCCATTTATAACAGTTCTAACACATACCCGTCCATTGGGATTTATTTCTTTTTCATCATTCTCTGTAAATAAATTCATTGAGACTGTCATTCTTTTTTCACAGGTCTTCAACTGCAATCCTAATTTCACTATTCAATCTCCCCCTAATTAATTCGTTCCTGCTTCGGGTACATGTAACAATTGCCAGGTGACCCTTTTAGTCTCCTAGCTTAATTCAGTAGACGCAAAAAGTGACACCAACATTCCAGACCTGTCTACCCCTGTTACTCTTAAGGTATTACTAGTCAAATTAAGTCCTGGTATCTTATAAGCTAAGGATGATTTGACTGCCCCAAATTCTATCTACTAAGAATACAGACTCCTTATTAGGCCCCACCTCCAAATTTGTCAAGGGATCGTGGTGGGACGACTCTTCAGAGAACCTCTGACTGCCCTATTCTGAGTTTGTGATAGTGAACAATCTCTCTTCCCTTTTCAATTCAGGGCATTCTCCTTTAAAATGACTGATCTGCCCGCATTTCAAACATCTTCTCTGTACCTGTTCCTGCTGTGGCCGGGGAGCAGGTGGCCACTTTGATTTTCATTCCTGTTTCCTTTTTCTTCTTGATTCTTCTTCCAAAAGTGGAGATTTGTTGTTAACATATAAATTTAAGTCTTTCTCAGGCCTATAGGCTGGCCAAACTACTGCAGGAGGCATTGTAGAACTGCAGGAGGCTCTTACTGCCCCATTTCTCCAGGCTAGCCGGATCCCTCGGGTCAGCTGCAGCACCCTCAGGTGTATCCCCTGCTCCTGTCAGCTTTGTGCAATCTGCAGACATGGTAAGGGCTCCCTCTGCCCCATCACCCACATCATCAATGAGGATTGAAGTCAAACTGAACCAGACCCACTACTGACCCTAGGGTACTCTGCTGGTT
Organism: Cairina moschata; assembly: GCA_018104995.1. Lineage (NCBI taxonomy): Eukaryota > Metazoa > Chordata > Aves > Anseriformes > Anatidae > Cairina > Cairina moschata. Next base: position 118,902,275 of record CM030751.1, on the reverse strand, counting down.
ACTGGCCTCCAACTAAACCAGGCCGTGGCATTTCAGCCAGTTTTTGATCCACCTCATGCTGCCCATCCAGCCCACACCCCATCTGCTTGTCTATGAGGATCTGAGGAGAGCCAGGGTTAAAGTGCTGTCTGATAAAGTGTTCGCATTTCTTATGCAGTGTGCAATACTCCAGATACACACAATAGGTCGTGATATTGGTTTTTACAGCATTTCACAAATCTGAGTGCCAAGTTGCTTTTCCACAAAGCTGGCCCGACTCTGGACTTCCCCTGTTGATATTTATAAAATTCTACACAGTAGAATTTTAAACTTATAAACTCCCTTTTACCCAAGGAGTTTGTTGAGTCTACTTCTGTGGTAGTTTTACTTGGGTGGGCAGCCGAGCTCCACCACAGCCACTCTCTCACTCCCCCTCCTCAGAGGGGAGCAGGGAGAAAATACGATGAAAAGGGCTCAAAGGTTGAGATAAGGACAAGGATATCACACAGTAATTATTGTGACGGGCAAAACAGACTTGGCATAGGGAGATAGTAAGATTTATTGCTTATTACTAACAAGCTAGAGAAGTGAGAAACAAAGGAGAGAACCCAAAAGCACCTTCCCCCCATCCACCCTGTTCCACCTCCTTCCCCCAAGCAGCGCAGGGGAATGGGGGAATGGGAGTTGTGGTCGGTCTATGGCACTTTGTCTCTGCCGCTCCTTCTCACTCACCCTCTGTCCCTGCTCCACGCGGGGTCCCTCCCACGGTTTGCCATCCTTCCCAAACTGAGCCTGCGGGGGCTGACCACAGGCAGCAGCTCTTCCAGAACTGCTCCAGATATGGGTCCGTACCACGGGGTCCAACCCCGTGAGGGGAAGAAGAGGGGAAGGAGAGGGGAGCTCTCGTCATGAACACTTCTGTCCTCCCAAACAACCGCTATATGTATTGAGGCCCTGCATCCTGGGATATAGCTGAACGTCATTCATTGATGGGAAGTAGACAGGAATTTCTTTTCTCTCTCCCTGTGCTTCTGCACAGCCTTCACTTGTGTTTATTTTTTTTCTGCTTCTTTTGTTTTTTACTTCTCCTTTTTTTCCCCATTAATTAAATTAGATTAAATTAAATTTAATTAAATTAGATTCCATTAGATTCAATTAAATTAATTTAAATTCACTTATCTCAGTCCATGAGTTTTTTGGGTTTTGTTTTCTTTTAAGCGTACTTTCTTCTCCCCATCTTCTTCAAAGGAGGGGGAGTGAGACCACATCGTGGTGGAGTTCAGCTGCCCAGCAAGGTAAAACCACCATACCCCCCTGGCCGGGGCTCGGGATGCAGATGCCCCAGCAGCCTGGCTCAGCCCCAGCACAACCAGCAGCTGCCAAATTTCACTTTCAGGTGCTGTATCATCTAATGGCCTGACTTCCAAGAAAGAAGAAAGCTTCTCCCTGCTGTCTAATCAGGAAGCTTCAACCAGTGCAGAGGCCTGGGGCTCTGTAAGGGGTGGGGTAAGAGCTGGACTTTGGCAGTGCAAGAGCTGGGCTTAGGCAGTGCAGGAGCTGGGCTGAGAGGCTGCCGGAGCTGGGCTGAGGCGGTGCAGGAGCTGCAGAGCACCAGGGAGGACAGGTAGGTCCCCGCTGACTTGCGCTGGGCAGGGCAGGGGCCACACAGGGAGCCCCCTTTTCCCCCTGGGCCTCTGGTGCCCAACCACCCTCTTGGTGAAGAACCCTTTCCTGATATCCAGCCTGACCCTCCCCTGTCCCAGCTCCATGCCGTTCCCTCGGGTCCTATTGCTGGTCACCAGAGAGCAACGCCTGGCCCTCCGCTCCACTCGTGAGGAAGTTGGAGGCCACCACGAGGTCTCCCCTCAGTCTCCTCTTCTCCAGGCTGAACAATCCAAGTGACTTCAGCCGCTCTGCATTTGCCTTCCCCTCTCGAAAATTTACCATTGTTGTTCCCTTAGTTAGTAGTTTTGCATGACAAAAGTGTAAGGGTATGTGGATGGCAAGAGTGTTGGCTTCATTAAGGTTATCCAGTGTCCAGTCGCTACTTGATGGGCCAGAGATTGCCTCTCTCCAGGCAATCCCTTTCTCTACCTCGTGTGGGCGAGTGCTTTAAGGACGAGGAGCCAGTGATGGGTGAGACCAGTCCTGGCAGCTTATACATGGGTGCAGTTGAAGGCAGCGCCTTGTCCATGTGTGGTGGTTTTACCACCACAGACCCAGTACACCATGGCTATTTGTGCAGCCGTGCCAGTGGTTGCGTGTGTCTGTCTGTCTGTGTCTGCCTATCTCAGGGGTGCCCGAGGCTGGGTTCCAGCGACAGGGCAGAAGAAATCCGTGGGCCGGGAACTATGGAGAGGCCTCTTCTAAGGGGTGGTGGCCTCCTCTAACCTGATGTAACAAAAGTCTCTTTTCCCCTTCCACAGCCATGGAGTCACAGGAGGAGAGAGCAGATGCTGGGGAAAAGGCACGAATTGCTAAGCAATTGCTGGCAGAAGCATTTGAGAAGGAAGGACTTGATGAAGAATACTGGCTCCCCAAACTGTCAGAGATATTGGGTGTTAAGTCAATAAATGCTTTGAAACATCTGCAATATGAAGACTGCCTTAAACTGGAGTGCGAAGTACGGTATAACTGGGAGACCAAGGCACTCCAAAGGCTCCTGGGAATCACAGACAACAAAAGAGCTGTTGATGAGCTGCAGAAACAGCACTTGGAGAGGATGAAGCAGAGACAAGAAGAAGCCAAGTCAATCCTACGGGAGCTGGAAGAAATGCAGAAGAGCCGCAGCCACAGCAAGGAAATGATGAGACAGAAAGAGGAGGCCCTACAGCAAGCCATGGACATTCCCAAGGAGTACTGGGCACCTCCAGAGAAGGCATTGCTGGATGAGCTGGTGAGCATCCGGAAGCAACTGGAGCAGCAGGAGAAGTCCATGGGGAAGAGGGAGAACGTCTCTGACGAGGAGGTCCTGAGGCGGGCATCGGGAGGCCTGGCTCTGCAGGGGATTTACCAAACCAGGAGCCTGGAGGATGTGCTGGCAAAGCGAGAGCAACTCATCAGGGTCCCTGATGGCTTCATGCTCACTGGTCCAGTGCAAGCGTCGCTGCTTGAGAGGAAGGAGTTCTCCTCCTCTGCAGTAGAAGCCACTTTCACCAAGTCCATGGAGCAGTTGGGATTCAGCATCAGCGCTTCTGCCAGTGACAGGTTCTCGGGGCTCATTTTTGAAACAGTTGTACATTCCAGCAAGTCCTCACAGTCAGAGGACTCCCGTCGGTCACGCTCGGAGCAGGCGTACATTTGCACCACCATGTACCAGTACATCCCTCTGGCCTCCTACTACTTCCAAAAGGACCAGCTTCGCCTCTCAGATGCAGCCCTGCAAGAGCTGCAAGACATTGAACAGCTTCTGAGCATCACCCAGGAGGCAGACAGGTTCCACCTACTGAAGAGCAGGTGTGCCAGCTTCTTCAGCAGGTTTGGGTCCCATGTGAACCAGGGACCCCTCCACTTTGGGGGAATATTCTGGTGGAAAGCATCTGCCGAAGGTTTCAGGGCAGAGCAATGGGATGAGATGAAGCAACAAACATCTGAAGCACTGAACAGCTACGTCGGGGCTAGCTTCAGCGGCTTTGGTACCAAGTGGGGAGTGAAGGGGGATGCTTCAAACTCCAGCTCACAGGCATCATTTGAGGGAAGAGACAGAAGCAGCACCCACACAGCAGTTCAGCTCTATGTGACCAAAACAGGGGGCCCAGCAGAGACGGATTCCCTTCCCGAGTGGAAATGCGGGCTTGTGGCCAATAACACAACCTGGTGTGTGATCGACCGGGGCTCTCAGCTGATGCCAGTGTGGGACATAATCCTGTCCAACCACAGCAGTGATTTTAAATCCTCCCATCAAATTGGCAGCAGCCTCAGGACTGTCTACGAAGCGCTAACGAACCACAGCACCAGCGTGATCTTTGGAGAGGAACTGGCCAGTGCCGTAGAAGAGGCCAGAGCTTTCCTGGAGCAAGTGAAGACCTGGGAGGGGACAGTGGATGAAAAGAAACTGCTCATGTTGATAGATTTTAAACAGGGTCTGAATAACAGAACAAAGAATCACAGTGTCTGGATCAACATATGTCTGTCAGACAAAGCATTGCAGGAGTTCCTGGTGAACACTGTTTCTTTTTGCCAGAAGACTTCTCCAGAAAACACCACCTACATCAAATCTCTGCTGCAGTGC